>JBBPNX010000225.1:0-28723 GCA_038091155.1 Harrya chromipes | reverse complement strand
TGTCGTGGGCAACGGGGGCCATCGCTGTGTCAAAGTCGTCGTCAGCGATGTTCCACTCAGCAGGGTACGTGTTTGGCCCCATTGCGGCAAAGGCGTGAGTGTTCTTGTCAGCAATTTATGTTTTTTTTTTATATTTTATTTTATTTTCCTTTCTGCTAACCAACTCAGCGACTAAACGGATTATACGATTCATCTACTGTATACTACAAGTGTCTCTGAAATCAACCCAGGTCCATTCAAGAAAAAATTGTTCAGGCAACGGTCCACAACCCGCTGAAAACCCCGATCACGACGAGCACAAGAACACTGCCCAGCGCCTTCGTGTTAAGGGCAACAGCGCCACTAGTACCAGGAGTAGAGCTAGAACCCCCGCCAGAACCAGAGGAACCACCAGCAGGAAGGGTTGGGACAGAGGTACTCGTGGCACTAGCCAAGCAGGAGGTAGCCGCAGCATTGGCAGCACTAGTGCCTGATGGTGCGTGTGAATTGACGGTACCATTGCCACCAAAGCTGCAGGCCTGAACGTTGTTGTTATTATCGGCATAGTACTGGCTCATTACCCAGGACAGCATAACGGCTACGAAAAATCATGTTAGCGGTCCGACTCATATGAAAAAGGAATGAAGCATACCTGGATCGCATGCAGAAACGGCGCCGTACACACCGGTGGCACCGTTGGCCGAAATGGCATTGCAATTACCGCCAGCCTGCCCAAGTGTGCTGCAACCATAGTCAAGGAGCGCACCAACGATTGCAGTATAGTTGGACGTCGACGGAGTAAACTGACAACTCAAGTTGTTCTCCAAACAATTGCAGGCGGCAAGGTTGGGTGTGGGTGGCAAGGTGGAGGAAGCGAGCATGGTCGAGTTCTGCTGTGGGCAGGCCGGGTAACTCGTTGATCCAGCTGAGCTCTTGGAGGGTGAATTAGGAGGCGAGGCCTCAGTGTACTGAGTCTTCAGGTTGTCGAAATTTTGGTTGACCGTGACGGTGCTGCCATCAGCGGAGATGGAGACTATACCATACTCGCCCGCCGAGCTTTCAGCGGGGAAATAGGAGAAGGCAATACCACCCGACCAGACAGGGGACATGTCAGAGCTGAGAAGAGCTCCCACCTCACTCCAGTCCGTTGGTGGAGTCGTCGGGCAGCCGAACTCGCTAAAGTAGGCGGGGACATTGTAGGCTGAGTAAAGAGCCTCCGTTCCAGCATAGGCCTCCTGGAAGGTCAAATTTCCACACCACTGGCTGCGCGGGTGTCAGACATCTTAAATTAGGAACAGGATCAAGTAAGGGTACGTACTAATTGTTAAGCCCATAAAGATCGATCCCAGTGGAACCCGAGTTGCCGTTCGATGGATCGCAGGATAGGTATTCGGCCAGTGGAAGGATCCAGTTATCATCACCATCAATGGCAGCATAACCGACAAGAGCCGTGGACTTGATGGAATTCCTGCGGCAAAAATAGTTAGGGAACGTGTAGGAACGACCTCGGCGCAGCACTCACAAGTATGTCTTGATGTCGCGTGCAGCTGCCTTCACAAAGGCGGCGGCGGCAGTCCCGTTCGCTGCAATGACGACTTCGTTTCCTACATTATAGGCCAGGACGTTGTCATACTTTGAAAACGTCTGGATTGTCTCGAGATACTGGTCAAGAAGGGCTGTGGTCCATGAGGGAGAAAGACGATCGATCGAGCCATTCACAGGCAACGCCAAATCGATGCTAGCACACACGGGCACGGTCAGGACTCCCCGGAGTAGCGTGAGATTTCGACGAACATTGCTTACATGGTGTAGATTCCAGCACCGCTGAACAATTGCATGCATGTATCGTGGTTGAGGGAAGAGTTGACGCTGTACGCACGAATGGTGTTGACGCCGAGTTGCTGGAGGTAGGGCAAGTCTCGCTGACATGTAGTACCGTTGGCCAAAGGATCGATGAAGGTGGATGGCTCGAGGAAAGAGTTGCTCGGGTCAGCAACGACCTGGCCTAAAAGAAAATATTGGGGCGAGACGGCAGTAGGAAAGGCAGGCAGACACACCTTGTTCCTGGTATGCGATACCCTTGATATAAAATCTATTGCCATCGGCGGTATAGAGGTATCTACCAGCCCGAGAGACAGATTGGATGGCGTGCACGCCGGAGAGGATGGTGCCCGCGAAAGCGAGGGCGGCTGCAATGCGTGAACGCATAGCTGATGGAAGGAAAGAAAGAAAGAAAGGTAGGGAACGTTAGAAATCTCAGGCGAGTTAGGTGGTGTAATTTATTATGGCGCGGGGGGAAAATGTGGATCCGTTTTCTATCCTCGGACCCACATAATTCGCCATCTCCGCGACATCTGCAAGGAACTCAGTGCGCAGTACAGGGCTATTTACGTGTAATTATAAATGATGGGTTTGCACCGAATCTCACCCAAACCTCCCATTATTTCGGCACCCATGAATCCAGAAAGCAACGGCGCATAGATTGCACAATAAGTACACAAGGTAGTGCTGCGGCATGGTTCGCCATTAAACAGACATTGCTTTAGATGTGTGGAAGATTAAGGCTGTACAAATGCGGCAGATGGAAAAAAAGGACCAAGACAAATGAAAATGTTCAGAAAGCAAGACCAAGTAATAGCTACGGGGTTAAAGTTGTGTATGCCGGACCAAAGTACAAGTGCGTGGTGATATATGATCGAAGCCGGCCGCGCCCATAGGTCGAACAGGTACTCCGGGAAGACGAGACGAGGGAAGCAACAAGCAACATGGTGGTATCGAGCGTCGAACGCATCGGATAGAATATACATAGAAATAGGGCATTAACAAGCGGTTAGTACGTCGAGGGCCGGTCGCGAGAACACAGTGGTCAACACAGGATGGTTACATCCCGTAGCCGTAGCTCTGGTAGGGATCGCTCAATGATCCAGCGAGACCAATGTTACCAAAGCTCACGTTTGCGTACGCCGACGCGCCGGAATAGCCGCTGGCGTGGGTATGCGGGGGTGTCAAGCTAGGATTATGAGACGAGTTGTTTTGCAAAACGTAGCCATCAATGGAGCGTGCTTGCAGGCCATGCAATTGACCAGGCGCCAGATGTGAGTGGCCGTAAGAACCTTGCCCTTGCATCCCGTAAAGGCCAGCCTGTGTTCCATACATCTCCGCAATCGGACCACTGGGATGAATGTTCTGCGGAAGGTGCCGCCCAGCGGCGGAAGGATGACCCAAGCCGAGCGCCTGATTGCCCATGTTCATATTCATCATCTGTGGTCCATGGTATCCGCCATTGTAGCTGTCCACTTGCTCACGTTGCAGTTTGTTTTGAATCCGTTTACCGTAAGGAGTATTGCGGATGAGCGGGAGAACCGGACGAATACCCTCAACCAGAAGCGCACGTTGGGTAGGTTCCGCGTAGTCCAGTGCAGTCTAGGTATTGTCAATAAGCAGTATCTCCGAGTAATATCAACACCAACTTGAACACAGTAGTTGCCATACGAGTCACGCAACAATTTCTCTAAACGGGAACGATTGAGCAATTCTTCAATGAGCATTTTTCTAGTGCTGTGTTCAGCCACACGAATGCACTGTGCAATACACTTAGCAGGGTCAATCCACTCTTCATAACGTGACAAACCTTTTCAATAACATTCGAGCTGAACTTCTGAACTGAAAGAGCGCAAACATTCCCTACGAACTGACGTATGACGCCGTCGCTGAAACGGTTGTCGTTGAGATCCAGAATGTATTGTACGACCTAGTAGCCGAAAGAAAGCTGACAACCTGACATTATAGTGATGTTTCGGGGTACTTACGTAGTTTCCGTAAGGATCCTGGACCAACGTCAGAGCGTTATAGGTGATCTCATTCACGAGTTGTACACGTTGGTGATCGGAAGCGTGATCGATGCACCGTTGCAGAACACAACATCCATGGCGATGAGTGGCGACTTCGACACAGTTAGCAGCAACAGCATTGTAGATAAACTGCGAGGGTGAGCATTAGCGTGAAGATCTCATAAGGATGCGCCGCAAGTATGTACCTGATTGTCTTCAGGGGCAAGCTTGTTGAGACATTTCTGAATGACATGGTTGCCGTTGAGATCCTTGATGAGCACAACAACGTGGAGGCTGAGCGCGACAATAATGGAGTGAATCTGAACATTGTATCTTTGATCAGCCTAAACTCCCCCGTAAGTCTGGAAGAGGAATTATGAAATGAATCCGACTTACCTGCCGTCTAGTGGACAGGAAGTCAATCATCTTTTGTACAGCACGAGTACCATGCATGTTGAGCGATATGTTGACCAGGTCTTGCGCAACCGACTCGCAGATCACATTCCGTTGTTCGTCAGTAGAAAATTCCAAGAGCTTTTGACACAAGTAATTGCCAAAGGGATCTTCGCTTCGTTAGCGTGACAGCTGACATAAAGTTCCTTGCTGGACACACCTGTCATCAGATCGGCAAAATGACCGAATGTTTCACGGAATATCATATCGCGATGTTCCGCAACACCTTCCTCAAGTTTCTTTTGAAGGTATCGGCAGCCGTGCTGATCCTTGCACAATGCTGAGATTTCACCCTGCAGGTCTTCAATGCGGGTGGCGGCAAATCGGTTGACTACAGAGAACTTTGATATCAGTTTCCCCGTTGGGCGAGAAGAATGACGTACGATCCATGTCACCTCGCTTGTGCTTGGGACCATGTAGACCGTTCATCTTGCCGTCGGGTCCGCTGCCACGCCCAAGACCAAGGCCGTAACGCGACCCATTGTGATGATACAACGCAGTCGAGCCACTCGAACCATTGACTACAGGACTGTTCCGAGCGGGAGCATCGAAACCGTAAGTACCATAATGAGAATCATCCAAATGACCGGCGAGACCATACACCGAATCGACACCATACTGCTATGAGGAAGGTAAGAGACGTCAGAAATGACAAGAAATGTCGAAGTACCTCGAATGATTCGCCGAACTGGCTGGATGGCAACCGAGACAACGATGGTTGGATATCGGCTTTCGCGGACTCGTCGACATGGTGTTGGTTCCCTTGCGAGGATAAGCGACCACTCAAGTTTTGGCCATCAGCTGTGAGAGGCGTGCCGGGAGTCGGTAACAGATGGTTAATACTGCCGTTAGGAATGGACAGAGGCGTGGCAGGGACAGATCGCGTCGCAGTATTGAGACCGTCAAGAGGACCCGAAGGAGAGCCTCGACGAGAGGCCGGAGCTCCAGGCGAAGCAAGGTTCATCTGTGACTGCTGCCCGCCATGGGGCGTCGACACTCCAGAGACCGTGGCGGTAAACTTCCCATTAAGATCCATCGGGGTCAATGCGAGCGTTGGGTTCGTCACCGTACGACGTGCGACCTTGGAGTTCAAGCCATCTGGGCCACGGGGGTTACCCATGAACTGAGGCCATTCAGATGGCTTTTCACTGCGAGCCACGAAAGAGTGCCGCGGGGAGGTCTGCGTACGATGGGCGAGGTCCAGAGCAGCGGAAGACGTGGAGATCTAACGAAAGCCTAAGAAACAATACTGCATAACTCATCTGAGAATCTTACCTTGCTTGCATAGGATGGAAACTTGTCATCGTCCGAGGTCGGGAGGTTCCTCATGGCATCTTCGAGACATGAGGCACGACAGACAAACGAATAATTCCAACTCACTGTGCATTTCTTGGTCCAGCTGCTCGTCGAGCATCATGCCAACATTGTACTGTTGGCCAGGACGCGGATGCTCACTCTCGTTGTATCGCGCTCTGGCCATGATTGACTGCGCAACTGCACCAGGGCTCGGTGTAGCCCTAGTGGGTCGTTCTCCGGAGAGCGCCATCCCTCGAAAATGCTCGACCAGCTCTTCATCATGGCTACTCGTGGAAGTACGGCGGCTAGCCGGCATGCTCTTTGCGCCAGCACGACTGTACTGCCCATTCACACCGTGGTTGGAACCGAGTTCAGGCGAGAGATCGACGGAGGGAGCATAAGTGACAGACTTGCGCTTGTCGGCAACGGCTGAACCAACGGCTTTCGAGAGGATATCTACGTCAACAGAAGAATTGGAGAGAGCGGACTTGATGAAGTGGTCTCCGTGTAGAACGGCATTGACGCGTGGGGGGGTGGTCGGGGCAGAGACGGCTATACCGACGGAGTCGTAGGGGATACTGAGTAGCTCCTGCGCTTGCTGCTGCTCCAAAACCTGCATCTGTTCTTCAAAGAGCTTCCGCTGGATGACACGCTGACGTTCGTGTTCCAAACGCTTCAATTCGACGCGCTGGTAGAAAAGTCGTGGTGAGACGGCAGGAACGAGTAGAAAACAAATGCGGCGTACAGCTGAAATGTCAGGCATGTTAGTACCGAGCCTTGCAGCCTGATGGAGGAGGGATCGAATTCAAAAATGTAGATTGCATGGGAGAGAGCATACCGAGTCTGCGAGGTCGAGAAAAGCAGGTGGGCTCTGCTTTCTCCCATCCGAGGTATAATTATCGGGGGACATATTAATGTTTTCAGCAGTATTCATGTTGAACAGTAGAGCGGACGACGAGTTTTCTTGGGGAAAAGGCTCGGGACAGAAAACAAATTGAAGGACGAAACGAGATTAGGAAACGGTAATGATAGTTGCACAGTGGTAATCCTGCGCGTGGTGGGGATGAGAAGAGCGACGCGAAACGGGGGACAGGACACCGACCTTGAAGCCAATTTTGAGCCGTTCTAGAATGGACTGATGATACAATGCGGCCAGTTGGGGCTGGTTGGGAGTGTCTTTGTGAGTAGGATGAGGGAAGAAAGGAAGAGGCAATGTATACCTTTTGAAGAGAACGGTTTTTTTGGAGCGCAATGCGAGAGAGGACGCTGGATGATGCGTAGCCAGGTCAGCGAATTTAAGGCACTTCGGTAGCGCGTGGGGATCAAAAAAGGCTGGGCTTTACTTTACCCTCATTTTTTTCAAAGTCCGATAACTTTTCGAGATATGTTTTTTTTTTCTCGTAAAATGCCGATCATCATATCCGTGAAATAGAAAATGCAATCTCTTTAGACATATACTAGACACAGCGTCTCCAACGTCGCGCACTCGCCTTGACCTGCAACGAGCGATTCGCCGGGTCCGCGCAAGGGACGTCCGTTGCCGCCCCTTGACCTCTTTAGTCATCCTTCAATGCGACCCCGCCGTACCAACATAAACTCTATACTTTTCTCGGGTATCGTCGGCAATCTCATCCCATCTCAGGTCCGATTCAGATAAGTAAAACATAAGTATCCGTGTCAAACGTCCACAGAAACGAGAGTCGATACGCTCCTCAGCGACCGTGCATCGGGAATCTTTTCCTCCGCAGAGCTTGCCTCGTCCGGCACCTCTCCTTGCTTCACGTCCGGAGTCTCGCTTTGCTCCGCACTGCCAACACTCACCCCCTTGATCGTACGCCGATCGTCATCGTCCTCTGACTTCCCAGTGTGACCCGACTCAGTACCGTCTGAGGAATCAGACGCTGCATCTACGGATACACCTCCCTCGCGCCCTTCTTCCCCAGTATCGGTCGTGCATTTCGTCGGTGTTTGCACACTTGTGGGTGAATGGCGTGAGCGAAAGAATCCCGGGAATCCGAGCGAAAGCTTCGAGTATCGTGAAAGCGTACTCGTACCCTCACCGGGTCCAGCTTTCGGCGTGGTAGCCCCACTACTCGGAGATGTGTTTAGCTCCGGAGGTAGCTCAGTCGTAGCGACACTCGGGCTCCGCCCCGCCTTGGGAGTGTCGGATCCTCGGTTGCCAGCAGGTGGAGATGCCGCACGAAGGGGCGTAGCTAGGCCGACCGTTGACGTCGACGGTGAGTCCTGATACCGCGGGTTGCTTAGACCATCATCAGATCTGGTAAACCGAATCCATAGGCATCACTCACTGAACACTCGTACGTTCGCCGTCAGTAAGTGTAAGTAGCAAATTCTTCAGATTAGGTAGTGTATGTCGCATATCAAGCGCTCGCAAGTCACGCTCTGCCATAAGCTGGGTACCCATGAGAATTGCCCACCAGGTCGAATGGCAACTGGCTTACCATTTCGATGTCTTTGTTAAGTAGGAACACCGCATATTCGAATCGATACGTATCCACGCCCTTGGAGAAGAGAGGAAACCTACAACTCGTCAGTCGACGAACCATATTAAGAAGATAGGCTGCGTACATTCGAGGGCCAACCATCGCTGAGATATTGTCTCTTATCAAGCTCCTGCTCCCAATGTATGTTATAGGGTAAACAAGACCCTTCCCCATATACACGGAAAGGAGCTGTACAAGATGGGCTGCATATCCCAGAGCCGTTGCCACAGATTCCTCAGTGACCTCCTTGTGGGATGAAAGCGACAATGGCGGCGCGGGCTCATGCGAATTAAAAGGGATGGGCAAAGGAATGGCGAGAATCGTAAAAAGGAGTTCCGATGTGGACAAGAGTTCGATGGGATATACTGTCGCGAGCGTCCATATGAGTGTCGTTCGAGTAGGTGGAAGGCGGTTTCGGACGGCAATGAGATTGTTCCTAATAGAAGGGTCAACGTGGGCAAAGAACCGCGGACAGGCTAGACCCACCTCTCCTCGGTAACCTCAGCCACGCGCTCTGAGAGCATGGCCGTTTCTTGAACTCGCAGTTCCTTGGCCTTCGCAAGGCATTCTCTCCGGGCCCGGATTTGCATCCGGCGCATGGCGAGGTCGTCACGTACTAAAGAAGGTGAAAAGGCGTATTGCCGTGGCGAAATGAACGAAGCGAATTATGGACGCACAACGATCCGATCCTTCAATAATTGCCAGCGTTTCGGCCCGTCGGTTCTCAATGCGCGCCTCACGTTCGGAGACTTCGCGTTTCTGCGAATGAATAGGTCAGGCATGCGGCGATTACATAACAATCAATCATGCTTCGCAGTACGTGAAACACGTACCAAAATTAAAGCGTGGTCTTTGGCAAGGTAAAGATCTATTTCTCTAATGACATCATGCAGCGACTCTTCTGTGGCTCGTATAGAGGCCTGTAGAGTCACTAGTCTAGAGGAAGTGAGTAAAGCGGTCGGGATATTCTCTGTTTGAGTCCACTTACCGAGAGACCTCGTCCCAATTGGCGGTCATTGCCTCCAGCTTACGGGATCTCCGGGGAACACCTAATATCGACTGGCCGCCTCGTATTATGTCATGAGATATGGAAGGAGTAACTTCGGTGCTTTGAATAAGTTTCCGCCCTTCCGATTCAGGGTCTGTATTATATCCCGACGGTGACGGGGTTCGAGATTGTGATCGCGAACGAGACCAAGCGGGAGGTGGGAAATGAAAGCTCTGGCCAGCCGGTAGGAAGGTCATTAAGAGCGTGTTCGACGGTAACTGCGACGGGTGATTCTCGTGCTGAAAAAGCGTTGTAACGAGTGAGTCGATGAGTTCACCATATCCGTCTCCCGCACCTACCTCGGGGGACAATGGTATCAAATCCGAGAAATAAAACTCCCATTCTTCCAACACTTTCCACCGTGGGCTTCCAGAAGCGCCTGCGGTGTCGTCACTGTCCTTCTGCTTGCCCTTGCCGTTTCCAGGATGTAAGGCACTAGGGTCAAATTTCGTCCACAGTTGAATTCTAACCCTGTCAGCACTCAGGTTCGTGTCTTCGGAAAAATCGGACTTGGTCGTTGCATCAAGGCTGTAGAGTGGATTTGTAGAAGGACGATGAATGGGTGAGATGTAATTTGGGACATTGGGAAAGACGGATGCTTCGGTCGGAGAAGGAAGGGGAGATTGGTGACTGGAAGACTTTTGCAGTGGCGCAGAAGACAATGTCCTGTGTGTCTTTACGGCTGATGAGGGCGAAGGTACATGCCGTGCCATTGTTTGTGATTTCCCCTTTGAGGTGGATAAACGCGAAGAGGAATGTGAGGTAGCGGAAGTGGATAGCGACTTCGCCACTCCTATGCTAGCAGACCGAGACGCTCTTGCTCCGTTGCGAGTCCCTTGGATGGGAGCGTTGGGAGGTACGGTCGATTCAATGGGGGGCAAAGGTCCGCTCTCTGAACGAGATCTCGATTTCCCATTGACGGACGGTGGCGACAGCGAAAGATGGGGCGACTCAAGGACAGTTATTGTGATAAACGACTCCACAAGACGCGACTTGACGACTTTCTCCAACGTTCGCTGAGAGTAATCGAAATAGAGCGTCGACACGGGCATATTCGAGACGGAATTCGTCGGCGTGGCGGACGAAAAGCTCGCTGAGAGGCCATGCGAGGACATCGTAGAAATTGTCCGGGTCCGGGTTTGCTTCGCAGTGGGAACGGACGTGTTGGTCACCAGTGAGCGAGACAGAGTGTTCCCTGAGCCAGATGTCGGTCCTATGTTAGTCCCGCCCGGAAACCCCGCCCGCGAATGTGCCCTCCGCCGCCCCCTTCCCTCTCCGCTCCCCCTCATCTCATCCGAAACACCAGTGATCTCCTCCACGGGGACATTCTTTAGAGTATTGATTGAAGTTGTAGATATTCGTCGAGAGCGTTTGCGCAGCAAAGTGATGTCAAGATCGTCAGATAAGTTCCCCAGTGGTGTGAACTGAGAATGCGTTGCCGGTTGAGAGAGGGCTGAGGCAAATGTGTCACGGACAGGGAAGGGTGTGAGATTGCGTATCTGGACGGACGTCAGGTGTCTAAGGCGGCGCTGAAAGCAACCCTGGCGTTCGAGAGCGTCACTACAGCACGTACGCGTACCCGAGTGCATAGCAACACTCGCCTCGCAGTGACCTTGCCTCGAGTCTGGGGCACCGAAGCTGGTTGAGCCGGGTGTTGGCAACGCATCCTGAGCACCACCTGACATGTCTGTAGGCCGAGATGTTAGTCACGGCAAAATAGTTTTGTCAGTGAACGTCTACCTGTAGCAGTTTGTTAGCGAGCTCTGCCGGCCTGAGGCGCGTGGAGTCTTGCACATCGACGTAGCGGCAGCAACCCCTTCGCTTTCCTTTCCTGGACTCGACATTCAATCATCCTCAACTTGTGTTTCAAAGTGTCGTTTGAGCATGTCTCAGTCTCAAAATTCTTACAATGATTCGAAGACAACGAACATCCCTGGGCGGACAGCAGCTCCATCTGGATCTATGCCACCACCCCCAGCACCACCAAGTAAAAGTGCCACATTGGAACGCGAGGCCAACGCGTTGTCAGCCTGCTTCAAGGCAAGTGCAAGTTCAATTATATTTCAAGGCTATATTTCACGTCGGATAGAATGCAGTCGTAAAGACTGGTCAGATCTACGCCTTCCATGCTGACGCACGCAGATTGTAAGTAAAGGGCTCGTCCGGCCGCACGATTGATACTATTCGTGCTTGCAGAGGGATTCACCAGTATGCCCCGCACCCGCCACATTCATTGACAGCCTCTCTCGGTCGCGAACTCGAAAAATACGATCAAGTTTGCGACGCAATCGAGTTGCAGTTGGTGAGCAACTCTCGTCTATCACTTTACATCTCTCCAACATTGTCGCGTAAGCTGCATGCTATTTCAGTTCTGAAACGAGATTTGACTCGCGAGGAACGTCGTGCAAGAGAAGTTGAGCAAGCTGCTATTGCAGCGCAGGCACCCAAAATCCCTTTACCATCTATCGAGGCTGATGAGGGTGCAACGTTACCCTCGACTACTCCTGGTCAAGGCTCGCCACGAGGGCCCGCCACCATGCCCCTACGTCGCCAGTCCGCCATCTCGCTATCTTCCCTCAATCGGAACGCTCTTCCTCTCAAACTTGACCTTTCTGGGTCTGGCATGCGCATCTCCGCCGAGGAAGTAGCACTGTTTCCGAAAGGCCTCGTCCCATCTCCCGTGTCGCTCGCTCCGAAATCAGCTCGCCCATCAGCAACGGCTGACATTGACTTGATGGCAGCATTCGCCTCGGCTGCGGCCGCTAATTCGGGTAGTCAGCGTGTCGACATCGACCTGACCATGTCAGACAGTCCGCCGACTATGATCGCTGGCATCGACCCTGCCTTGGGCAGCTCTGCGGATAAACCCATTGAACTGGACCTCGATAGCATCGACATAGAGATGTCGGACATGACGAATCTGTTTGGGGATGCCCCAGGCACCATGCCTAGAAACGGCCGAGCGACGGTGGATAGCCTTTTCTCCCCCGGGGCGGTTGATTCGAGTGTGCCACTAGAAGCGAACGAGGGTCCGCAGGCCCAAAGGGGGAGCGCGTCGGACAATGGCATAGATATCGGGATCCTGGGTGCTCTCGAGGGTCAGGGCGGCCAGGGCGGGAATTTGTTTGGTCCGGTGGCGAGTGGGTCTGGTAGCGGGATCCAGCAACCGCATTCTGGGAACAGCGCTCCCCCACCTGCGTCGTCGGTGTCGAGTCTGCAGGGCAGTGTGGGTGGATTCGACTTGTCCACGCTGGACTTATCGAACCTCGACCCGGCATGGCAAAACCTGAGTTTGACAGACATGGAGACACTCTTGAATATGTCCTCGACGGGGAACAACCAGGAGGGTCAGAAGCCGGGACTATAGGGATATTGCACACTCCGTCCAGTACTCGTTCACCCACAAAACACTATAAACCATCCTATGAACTACTACTAAAGATAAGTACCTTGAGGTTTAAGGAATCCCGACTCAGGGAGTACCCGTAGTGAGGAATTTCTCCAACCTCTTTCGGAGAGGATGCCCATTGCGCACACCGACGGCACATAAAGTCGCTGCGAGGTCTGTCGCAAGATTCCGACACTCTTCAGGATTTATATCCTGTACTTCCAAGAGCTCGCGTACTGCGCGCGCTAATCGACTCTTGGGAAGATGAGACTTGTCTCCAATGGGTGCGGCCCCTGGCCTCCGCTTCTTCCCCTTCATCTTGGGAGCAGCCATCAAAGACTCAATGAACTCCGTCCTAAATCTCCTCAATGCCAGCGCTCCCAAAGGAACGACACGATCCAGCGTACTCGCGGCTTCCGCACGTTGTTCTGCCAGGGCAAGTGCGTTGGTCGACCCGTTCTCTTCATACCCCCATTTCTTCAATTCCTCGACCCTCCTCTCCTTCAATTTCTTGGCAATCTTTTCCCGCGTGTCCCCCTCCTCGATGGACTTGGCAACGGCGTCGAAAATGTCGCTGAGCGTAAGCCAACCGCGATCCTCGTCGACGGCGCGCTTGACATAATGTCTATTGACGTAGTTGAGGAGTCGGTTGACGGCATGCGCACCAACACTATAGCGCTTGAAGCACGGGATGATATACTGAACGAGCGTCGTGTCGTCCTCGGGGGCGCCCAATAACAGCTCCCGGGCGAGGTCCATATAATACTTGTCGAGGTGCTCGTAAAGATCTGTGCCGCTCGCCTGCCTGGCGGCTGCACCAGTGCTCGCGTCCCTGCCCATACCACCACCACTGACAATACACTCTGCGTCGTGCGGGGAGGAACAGGCGTTCGCAGCCTCGGACTGTGCGGTGAAGTAGTCGTAGGTAGCAGTGTGGATGCCCATGTGGTACGAAATGTCGATGGCGGGTGCTTTGTCGACGGAGTTGGTCGGAGAGCGGACGATGTGGTTCAGTGCGGGCAGGATGTAACCCCACAAGGCGGAGAGCGACGCAGAGGGGTTGGCACTTCCGGCGGAGGGATTCGGCATCGGAGGGAGCAACGCTACGGTCCCTTCTGTCTGCTTTCCCTTTCCATTGGACATGGCTGCAAGAATTCTGAAAGAGTGGACGTGATGACACCGCTGATAGGCTGCGAGCACTTTTTATATGTATAAAAAAAGGCCGTTGAGCGCTCGTGAGGGACTGCCAGTGATGGGAAGTGGGTGACCCACAGATTATTAAATAGTTGGAACTGTGAGATCAGGCTTGCACTCCACTGGCAAGTCGACCAAGACGAGGGAATAGGCGAGGCAGCTCGCTTCATCACTGCGACTAGCTTGGCGGTAAGCAAGAACACATTACAGAGACACTTCTGCTCCCTCCCGCTCCAGCTTCCACCCAAACTGTCTGCTTTACATCCTTGTTCGCAAGATCTCGTATCACTCAACTGCTACGTAAGTGTACATGCTAGCACAGGGACACCCTGTAAAGGGAGATGCATGGATAAGAACTACGACACTACTTCCCAGCGCAATCAAAGGTTTGGGCTACCTCGCGCACGTTCCGAAGGTTTCATTTCTTTCCTAGTGTGACCCGAATCGCATCGTGCTAGTCTTCTGATCTTGGAAACTTGTTCTGCTCTCTGACGAGTCTGATCTGTACTAGTGGAGAGAATACAAATCAACGTCGTATAGTTTCGCATATATCCAATCGTTTCGTAAATTACAATATCTGTTGGATCCAACTACCAATTCGTCATACAGCCAATTGGGCAGAGAAGTCGTGTAATGGCTCGTATATCTTTGCACGTGGGAGGTTAACCGAAAGTTCATCCAGGGAAGTAGACGTTAGCGCAAAGATGCGTGATTTTCCGGCAAAAAAAGTAATCTACATGGCCTCGTGGGATACTCTCAGTCTGCGAATTCAAAAGACCTTCAAGTAGCATTGTTCGTTACTTGGAAGGTTCAACGTCCTCGAGAGGAGGTGGGCCATCGTTATCAGAATCTTCCTCGTCGGCTTCCGCTTCATTTGGTGGAGCGCCACCAGCAGCCTGAGCCTGCGCCATCATCTAAGAAGATCGGTGAATCGCTCGCTATGATAAAACAAATATGAAGTGCATACTTTGGAAAAGTCCATGCCACCCATGCCGCCCATGCCACCCATACCACCCATACCGCCCATGCCACCCATACCACCCATGCCGCCCATGCCCATGTCGTCCATTCCAGGAATACCACCCACAAGGTCATCATCAAGACTGGGGTTGCCATCCTGCTCGTCTTCGTCGGCCCATTTGCTAAAATCTGTCTTGATAAAAGGGATTTTAAGCTTTTCCTTTGTCAGGCGTGGCCAGTACTCGGATTGCGATTCCTTTTTGCGGAGGACGGCAACAAGGGAGCGCGATGTAAGGCGATGGCTAGATTTCTTGATGACCATCAGGTGCCGTTTAGCAAATAAAAAAAGGAATCGTACCTCGGGATCAATTTCCGCGAAGAACGCTAGGTCAAACGCGTAATTATTTTCAGTGCTGTGGAAAGGGGTGAATAACGGATTGGGAGGACTGAGCGGGTTCGATTACTTGTTACAGTGTGCCTTGAAAGATAAGCTCGTGGGCTGCAGTGAATACTTGAGGGTTGACTCGGTGATGTCAGGAAGATTGACAGTCAGATAGATGACGTTCTACAAAACCAGGGTTGAGAGGAGGATGAACATGAGTTGGTGACTAACCTTCTCCGAGGCGGAAGCACTGCTACGCTGCGCCCAGAGTACTTCTGGATGTGTCGTGGTGGACATGATGCTAGGTGAAGAAAAGCAACAAGTTCAAGGTTTTTAAATATCAAAGGACGTTGGAACCGTTGAGAACGATGAAGAACTTATTTCCCGATATGGTCATGTCCATCTTGATATCATATTATGTAATTGAATATATCACGTGACCACAAGGCACTACCCAAGCACTTCTAAGCTATGCCTTGTAACATACATACTTGGCCTTGCAATGTGGTGAATATGTTTTTTTTTTGCGACAAATGTACTTTGGACAGTCACTCATACCCTTGACAGGTGTACTCGTTGGTTCTTGCCATTGCTACTTTTACCCCTTCCCACCGCACCACCCTACTTTTTGGTCCTTTTCCTGCTCACTTTGGCCCTACACGCAAGACCATGGTCCGTATCATAACTCTACCTCCAAGCTCCTAGCTCACTAGATTGCAGCTTCTATTGCATCATACTTCTCGCTGCGCTCTTTCTCAGCTCATGCTATTGGCAGTCATTCCCTTTTGACGCCCACCTCGCTGGGTCTTGGCCTAACAATATCACCACATTCTCGGAAGCGTTGAACGCGACTATGCCCCCTCATCTCAGCACAATCGACTTCACGCCCCCCATCATACGTGTAGCAGATAGGTGTTGGTGCGATTTTGCGTCAGGACTGTTCGAACCATACGATGTACAAAAGTGGGAGAGAGACAGCATCCAGAGGGCCGTGGCTCAGATCGAAAAGCAGTGGAAGCAGTCTCTCGAGCCAGAGAGCACAAACACTACAGCCCCAGCGGAGCCATTTCTCGTCGAACTCCAAGAGGCGACCACAACGCTGAACTTCTCGACCATCGGAAATGGCACATTATTTTCCCTATTTCGTTCGCTCTTCAGCAGACGTCCGTATAAACCGCAACCATCCCCATCACTCACCATCCCCACCGACGCAATCACGCCACCTGAAATTTCGATAGAACATTCCGTTGTCCCATCTGCTATCCCAGCTGAGCCACCGCTGGCGCCTGGCCAGTTTGACATGCGTCCCTTTGGCTTTGAGCTCGTTCTTGATTTACGATGGTCGAGAAAGTCTTGACCTCATTTTGCGTACAGAGTGCTATGTTGTATCCTTAAATGGTCAATCTATCTGTATTCCGCTGCACTCGTCATGGACACTGGACTCCCGGAGAAAGGTTGTTACCGCGATTATTATTCTCTTTTCTTCCGCAATCGCATGTGACAGACGTCCGACGGGAACTGTCAGATGATATCATGGGGCTCGACATTACCGTTACACAGTGCTTGACAGGGCTTTAGGGTAGAAATTTCAAGATGGCCTCCGCTCCTAGGTAGCGTTGCCGAACCTGCCGTTACGGTCACCAGCACATGTATCGGAGAGCCCGGGCACGATGTCCGTCAGGGTCACAAAATGTGTAATCTGATCCGTCTCTGTTCTCTAAACTTATCGTATAATCAACAGATCTAGCGTACATAGTGCGCATCTAATGGTGTGCATATGATGTTTGCAATGATGCTAAGTGAAGACGTACAGTATTATAGGGCGCCAGTATCGGATCCGAGTAATGTTACTGTCAGACAGACATGTACTTCGCCATACTGTAGTAGATGTCAAGGACCCATGCAAGCAGAGTATTCAAGAGCTTACTTCGGCTCCTTCTTGTCTTTTTTCAAACGCTCCTCCAGCTTCGCGAACTCATCTAGGGCAACGGTCTCTTCCTCATCCAACACCTGGAAAGGAGTGAGTCAAGAACAAGAGTCAAGAATCAAGCTTCATACCTGCTCAACACCCCCCACTTCTGGAATGTAATGCATCAACATCCTCTCGATGCCAGACTTCAGCGTGACAGTACTCGAGTCGCATCCCCTACAACTGCCCTTGAGTTTAACCTTCACAAGTCCTTCATCGTTGAATCCTCTGTATTCAATATCCCCGCCATCCTCCATGATTGCCGGCCGCACCCTGGTTTCGAGTAGTTCTTTAATCATCGCTACAGTTTCAGAATCCGTATCGAGAATTCTAGTATCCTGGGGGCCAGCAGCATCCCTGTCTTCTTGCGAACGAAAGAGAGGAAGGTCGGCGGAGAAGTGTTCCATTAATATCGAATATATTTCTGGTTTTATCACAGTCCACGGGTTTTCGCTATCCTTTGAAACCGTGACAAAATCCGGACCATAAAATACGGATTTGACACCCTCTATACCCATGAGTCGGATGGCCAATGGCGACGCGAGTGCAGAGCGTGTATCCAGAAATTCCGCGGTTCCTTCCTCCATCACGGGTACCCCGGGAATGAATTTGAGAGAGTCCTCGTTTGGCGTGGTCTCGGTCTGAATGAACATCGACCTTGCTGCAAGAAATTCAATGGAAAAGCGAATATTTATCGTAGTACTTACTTTGCGGAGGATTGACATACAATGTGGGAACTGGTTTTGGCGCATATATGCCCGACGCAGTGGTCAAAGTTGGCCCGCGGTGCACAGCGTGTCGGGTGGGCGTGGAGGAGAGGAACCGAACCCATGGTCGCAATGCAGGATGTAAACGTCTGCTGGGCTGTATATTTAGCTGCACGGTTGCCCTGAGCGAGCTCGATGCCAGTCTCGACGCCATTGTGGTTATGAACAAGGAGCCAGTGAGACCATCGGGACGAGTAAGTGTTTACATAATTACATCCTTTCCCGTTACTTGCAATGTCCGTGAACGAGACCGACACACTTTTTAGATTCCTCGCCGTCGTTGTGTCGCTCGTGCTCATACTTTTCACAGTTTGGGTATACCACTATGTCAAACGAGCTCCAAAGCTACGCTCTGTCGCTATCATCGTCCTAGGTGACGTGGGACGCAGTCCACGTATGATGTATCATGCCGAGAGCTTTGGAAAGCTCGGTTTCAGCACATATCTCATTGGGTACCGCGGTGAGTGACGAAGTAGCTCTCGAGTCACGCCAATATACCGATCCTCGCACCCCTAAGAGTCCACACCAGTGCCCTCTCTGACTTCTCTACCCCACGTCCAACTCTGCTACTTATCTGAGCCGCCATCTTGCCTCCGCAAAGTCCCATTTATCCTTGCTGCGCCGGTAAAGATATTGTACCAAGTTACAACTATTCTATACACTCTCATGTTCAAAATATCTTCTCCACCGGAGTTCATCATGGTCCAGGTAGGATTACGCGACACTATTATTTGGGATCCTCGCTTAACGAGTGCTCCAAGAATCCTCCCAGTATTCCCACTCTTGCTCTTGTTTGGCTGGTAGGACGCGTAAGAAGCAGTAAAGTCATCATTGACTGGCATAATCTTGGATACAGTATCCTCGCTCTGAAGCTGGGTCCTTCCCATCCGTTCGTAAAGATAGCAAAATGGTACGGACGCGTAAGAAATATAAATTGAAAGGTGTATGCTGATGGAATTCAGCTTCGAAGCTACCTTTGGGCGCTCTGCTCATGCCCACTTGTTCGTTACCAGAGCCATGCAGGACCATCTGGTCTCTGAGTGGGGATTGATGTGTGTCATTTCCATTGTGTTTGTCGTTTGTCGTTTAACATATTGTTTCAGCGGCAAGAGGGCAGTGTTGCATGATCGTCCGCCGTCTCACTTTCACCGGTGTTCTCCACGTGAAGTTCATGAGGTGCGGGTCGTCCTAACATATCTGTCATCCTCTCCTGACACCCAACTCCAGTTATTCCTTCGTCTGAGGTCATCACTTACTAGTCCATCCCTAAGAGGCTTTCTGCCCTCTTCCGATGAACCGTACACCACACAGTTCACTACGACGACAATGACACCGTCCCAGACAGCGCAACGTTCACCGTATTCCGTCGTAAACATTGAATTGCGGGCTGACAGAGTTGCCCTACTAGTCAGCAGTACCTCGTGGACACCCGACGAGGACTTCACGATCCTCTTGGATGCACTCGGGTTGTACGAGAAGCGTGCGTTGCAGGTCAACAAAGGTAGGCCATCTCACTCCTGAGTATCTTCTCAAGCCCTTCTGACAATGTGTCAGAGCACGCGGGCAAGTTGCCGCGAATATGGATGGTAATCACGGGCAAGGGACCCCTCAAGGCCAAGTACATGGCGGAGGTCGACCGAATCCAAGAGGGATGGTCGTATGTGCGCTGTTCTAGCCTGTGGCTTGAGGTGGAAGATTACCCTTTGTTACTGGGTGAGGAGTCAGAGTACCACAAATGCGTGTTAGCAGCTAAAATCGATCATCTTTTTTTTAGGATCGGCTGATCTGGGAATATCCTTGCATTCGAGTTCCTCTGCGCTGGATTTACCCATGAAAGTGGTGGATATGTTTGGCTGCGGGCTTCCGGTTTGCGCCCTCGATTTTGCATGGTGAGCAGCGCCAAATTGTCAAAATATGTGTCACTTATTTATATTTTCTAAACAAGTCTTCCAGAGCTTGTGAGAGACGGTGAGAACGGGGTCGTTTTTAAGAATGCCAGGGAATTGGTAGGCCAGTTAGAGGTTAGTTGCCATAAATACTTTCGGGAGTTACTAATCCACCGTGGCGCAGATGCTTCTCACTTCGTTCCCAAACGCCGCGGCTCTGGAGAAGCTGAGCTCCTCCCTCCAATCATCCTCGCAGTCACGTGTATCAAATTTGGTTCGGCACGAGGAAAGCTCTCACTGTGAATGGGGGACCTGGTCCGACAATTGGAATCGCGTTGTAAGACCTTTGGTACTGACGGACGTCGAACGGTTCGAATAGGCAATCTTCCTCGAACGATGGCCGTACGATAGATCCGGGTCTTATCTGATAGCGTGGTGATTGACGGGGTTTAAAGAGAATTCATGATCTAAATCAATCAGTGTTAGGTGCAGTGAATCCTCTATTTCTGTCCTTGCGTTCCTGTCAGGTACTAAGTGCTTGCGAGCAGTAATGTTTGTTCCCTGCGAAATCTGTGTGGATGGGCGAACCTGCAACTCTTGTGAGAATTCGGATCACTGGCCACTGAAAGTGGCGGCTTCAAAGCTTGAACTCAAATATGAGATTGGGATATGTCCCTTGCCCCGAAATAGCGGAATCTACAGCATCAACACGAGACCCTTCAGGGAGACCTTGCTGCGAAATTTTGACATGCCGTGTGATCCTGAAAGTTGATTTTTACAAGCCCGAGAGGCGGAACCAGCTTTCCATCGATGAGTAAAAGTGGGAGCCGTCACACTGTGAGTGGGTTGAAGAGTGATCAGAAATATATCAGAGTGCCATATGAACCATCCCGACTTGGTCGCCTGACAGCTCAGAGCTTGTCCCACGAACATCACGAACGTGCACATTCTAATGCATTTATGTAGGTCCATTCCTCGTATACACCACCCCGACCCGCTCGCACGTCTTCACCGAGCATGGCGCAACCGTTAACCTCTCGAGAGGGCAGTTCTCAAGGTCATACCGAGGTCGACACCAAGGCTGAGCTAGAGGACACTGCCCTCAACAACCCCAATCGTCAGGTCGCCCAAACAAGCGTGCAAAGTAAGCACGATCAGATGCTCCTTCAAGTCGAACAGTAATGACCATTTCTGATCGGCAGGCCGCCGAAAACTGTTTATCTTGAGCGCGGTTGCCGCCATCGTTGTCGTCCTCGCTCTCGCGCTCGGGCTTGGCCTCGGGTTGGGGCTCAAGAAGCAGAGCACTAGCTTTGTTACGACCAACTCATCCTTCATTCTTGACTCTTCGTTCGAGGTCACGAACGTTACGACAACCCGATACTATGAATGGGTCGTGGAAGAAATGCCTGGCTCCCCCGACGGATTTGAGCGAACTATGCTCGTCGTCAATGGTGAGTTGATACCCAAGTAGATTACTCGACGTCCTCTGATACGTTCGTACAGGTCAGTTCCCGGGGCCGTTGATCGAGGTCAACAGCGGTGACGAGCTCGTTGTGAACGTCTTCAACAAAATGCCAAACGGCACCACTATTCACTGGCATGGTCAATGGCAGAACGGAACCAACTACATGGACGGTACCAATGGCATCACTCAATGTCCCATTCCACCTGGCATGAACTTCAGTGAGCCCATTCCCGCGTACTATGGCGTGCAACCGGATGCTTAGCGAACTATTCTTAGCTTACCGCTTTACAATCAATTCTGGACAGTACGGAACGTACTGGTGGCATGCGCATGCCTCGACTCAATATACAGACGGTATATATGGACCTCTCGTAATCCATTCTCCCGATGAGCCCATATATGGCTCGTACGACCGCGATGTTTTGGTCATCCTATCAGGTGGGTAGTTCGAAGGGCATGTAGAATCGATACAGCTCACTGACAGGTTATCAACTACAGACTGGTATCACACGATGTCATCAGCTTTGCTTGAACAGTACCTCAGCACTGCCGGATACGACGATCAAAACTATGGCGGTTTCAATCCGGGTGCGGAACCACCTCCAGACAATGGTCTTATCAATGGCAAAACGAATGGTAGTACGTTCAACTTTGAGCCGAACCTTCGTTACCGTCTCCGAATAATCAACATGGCCTCCCTCACGGACTTTGTGTTCAGCGTCGACGGCCACTCACTTGCAGTGGTAGAGTCGGACGGCACGAGTCTTGAACCCGCAACTGTCCACCGTGTCCCGATTTCTGTAGCGCAGCGATATTCCGTTATTCTCACCACGAATCAGACTGCTGGTTCGTACTGGTTCCGCGCGGAGATGCAGGATGTATGCTATAAACTTTCAAACCCGAACTTGGACACCATGGTACTTGCGCCAATGACCTACGGAGCGTCAGCTACCACACCTGACTCTCAGAACTGGTCGGAATCTTACCCTGAGGTGTGCTTGGACCTGAACAGTACCATGCTCGTACCTGTTCCCGCGATGAACCCACCGAATGGCACATTATCATACACTGTGTCAATGTCTTTCCAGCAAACCTTCCAGTCCGGTGGAAACCAGGTCCTCGCTTACATCAATAACACCAGCTGGGAATCGCAAACCACAGACCCAACCATACTTCAGTTCTACCAAGGAGGTGCACAGACCAACTTCAACGCCTCCTCGCAGCTCGTGATCGTCGACGACGACATTAACGTCATGGATATTATCATTAACAATTATGATGACTCGAGTCATCCGTGAGTCGCAGTCGAGTTTGATTTTTCCGCTATTGGCATTGACGTGGTGCATAGATTCCATTTCCATGGTCATACATTTTATATCATCGGCGAGGGTGATGGACTTTACCAGCCAGACAGCTCCCCTCTTACTCTCGTCAATCCCCCACGTCGAGATACCCTCACACTCCCTGGCTACGGCTACGTAGTCGTCCGCTTCGTTAATGACAACCCAGGACTTTGGGCATTCCATTGCCACATTTCATGGCACATGGCTGCTGGACTTCTTTTCCAGGTCGCAAGTCTACCGAGCAGAGTGCAGCAGTTCCAGATTCCTTCCTACTTAACGGACCAATGCTCAGAGCAGTCGGGTGGGTCCATCATGAACAAGAGAAGTAGCGCCAAGTGGCCTTCATTGGATATGTAAATGACTCAATGTGATCCCCGATATCTTATAAATTTCATTATGTTCAAAGTTAAAAATTCAACTATTTAGACCGACAGAGCGTATCCTGAACAAGTAATACAAAATTGCGGCTCTATACCGAGACTAAGTCTGCTGCGAATTTCGCTCACAAACCAAGCACTTCCTTCACTGATTTCCACTTGTGTCCCTCCCAAGCCTTATTACCCGTGCCTGCGTCCTCTGGAACGTCCTTGTCCGTGTAATTGTCCCAGCCTACGCTAAGTCTTCCTTGTTCGAACTTCTTCTGAAGGAACGTCTGCTTGTCAAATCCTGTTGGAAGTTCTGTCACCCGCACGATTGGCGCAGGCGGATCGCGCGCCTCGTAGAGTGCGCCGATGGCAGCGAGAGACGTGCGTTCGCCCTGGAGGCGGAACGTGGCATCGTGGAGGTATTCGTCGGGGAGCGTCGTGAGAACATGAGCGATGAATCCTAGTACAGTGCGCCACGTTCGTGAGCCTTTACTCGGAGCGATTCGCACGGCTAAGGGAGGTTACTCGCCTGAAACATCGTCCCAGGACGTGAGCGAAGCCTCGGCGGTTTGATTGCCCATGAGGTGGAACTTGCCCAGTGTGTCGACGCCGGTCAACCACGGGATGGTTTCCATGAAGGATCCATTCTAATCAAGCGTTGGTGAGTTTCTCCTTTTAGACTGTAGAGTGATCATGGACGTACGTAGACGCGCATCACAGGAATTCCGAGAGACTTGACGTATTCTGATGATCATGATGGATATGATTTATCAAATACGATGTAGATCCCTCGCTCCGATGAACCTTACCAGCAAATTCGGACTTGATCGCAGGTTGGCCTTCCTTGCTGCCCTCGGTCGGCATACCAAATTCAGAGGGTACAAACAACTTCACGCCAGCCTCCTTGGCTGCCTCAGCGATGGGGCGTTGTGCTGGAAGCGCACCAAACGCCAGCGCAGAGACAACGACCTCGACCTTGTTCTCCCGAAGAGCGGATGTGATCGAGCTCACATTCGAATAGTCAACTGCAGCGACCTTGGCACCTTGGAGAAGGGGGCTTTGCGCCGAAGACCCTCCACCACGGGAGAGAACGACAACCGATGCACCGCGGTTCACGAGGGCCTGTTATGCCAAAGAGTAGGACCAGTTCTATTGGGGTGTAACAGATACGACGCACCTGTACAATACGACCACCGATGGTGGGGCCCGCTCCGGCCACTGCGAACGAGGTGTAGGGCATCGTGAACGAGAAATGAATGTCAGCTGGATGTTTCACTGATAGTGACAAAAAGCCAGTCGCCTTTTGTACGGTGGAAAGATGTCAGTGGGCAATTTCAGAGAAACTGAGCAAGTCGCTGTCAGGATTCATTAGAAGGACCTTGAAACACTCGATGATCAAGCCCCCTAAACGAGTTCGTAATTGGTTGGTAATAGTGAGCAGCTGATGGCTAAGCATTTACGAGGCTTGCCAGTCATCCGATACCTGAAATGGAAACCTACTCTCTGCCTTACCCCCAACCGGCAAGTATTACTGCTGAAAGGGGTTCGGCTCTCCTATCAACGTCTATGAACTTGACATTGACATTGACATGGGACACGTCTTCAGTCGGTTTGTAAGGAAGGCCTGTATTTTACTCGTGCGAGCAAGCGATGATCATACAGGAGAATGAGAGGCGCGAGCGCAAGCATGACGAGTACCGTTTGAATCAAGTTAGGCACCATCGAGCCAAAATTTATTCTTCGGTGGTAGCTGGCTCTGCTGAAGTTACTTTCGACGATTGTCCCAGTATCTGTCACACGTGACACGACCTAGCTCCACGTTGGGAATGATCGATCAATGATCCTGGTATCTTGATCAATGAATGACAAAAGGGTGTTCCCGAGTAAGTGAAAAAAAGCTTGCAAGTTATAGCGACGCCGACGTCCCCGCATCATGTCTCGTACATACGGCTCAGGAACCTAAGTCTTAGATCTAGACATTCCCAAGACTCGAGACGCCTGTCACAGGTTGTGTTCTCATGGTTGTGACGTGAGTATCGGTCCCATCGCCGTGTCTGTTATCGGGCGAGGAAGTGATGGATTTTAATCACGGTCGTACCCAGGAAGAGTGTGGTATCTCGGCAGGGGGATTGACGGGCTTAGCCGCTGGTAAAATCACATGTGGATAGTCGAGTGGGAGGTGACGGTTGAGCGCACCTTCGACGAGCTGACAATATTACAAGTACAATGCAACCTCTGCAGGAATCACAGACCAAGCACTTCCTTCGCTGTTTTCCATCTATGTCCCTCCCAAGCCTCATTACCACTGTCTGCATTCTCTGGGACGTCCTTGTCGATGTAGTTGTCCCAGCCCGAACTCAGTCTTCCTTCTTCGAATTTGCCCTGCAGGAATGTCTGCTTCGTGAATCCCTCCGGAAGCTTTGTCACATGTACTATCGGCACAGGCGGATCACGCGCCTCGTAGAGCGCGCCGATGGCAGCGAGAGACGTACGTTCACCCTGAATGCGGAACGTGGCATTGTGGAGGGATGATTCGGGGAGTGTCGTGAGAACATGAGCGATAAAGCCTGCGAGGAACCACGTTCGTGAGCATCAGCCTGAGAGCGAGTTTACAGACGCGAGGAAGACTTGCCTGAAACGTCGTCCAAGGACGTGAACGAAGATGGAACGGTGTGCTTGCCCATGAGGTGGAACTTGCCCAACTCCACGCCGGTCAACCATGGGATAAATTCCATGAAGACACCATTCTATTCAAACGCAGGTGAGTTCCTCCTAGACTTGAGGATCATCATGACAAGTGATATTCGCAATAGACGTACGTAGACACGCATTACAGGGATTCCGTGGGACTTGACGTGTTCTGATGATCAGAATTCGTCAGATATCAAAGATCCGGACACACGCTCTAGCAACGCTAAACCTTACCAGCAAACTCAGACTTGATCGCAAGATGGCCATCCTTGCCGCCCTCCGTTGGCATCCCATATTCAGACGGTACAAACAACTTCACGCCTGCCTCCTTGGCTGCTTCTGCGATGGGCCGTTGTGCTGGGAGCGCGCCATATGCCAATGCGGATATAACGACCTCGACCTTGTTCTCTTTAAGAATGGACGTGAGAGAGCCCACGTCTGTATAGTCCACTGTCGCAAGCTTGGCACCCTGGCAGAGGAGGCTCTGTGTCGAGGTGCTCCCAGGACGGGCGAGCGCGACGACTGACGCGCCGCGGTTTATCAGTGCCTGTCGTATTTGAGCGTCAGGTTCAGGTAATCTCGGACTGTACGTAAAATAAATCACGCGCCTGCACGATGCGAGCGCCAACGGTGGGGCCTGCCCCGGCGACTGCGAACGAGGTGTAGGGCATCGATGAGAAGACGAGGATCGGATGAAATAGTCAAGCGACAAAATGCCATTCGTCTTTTATACGGCGGGAAATATGTTTATTTCTGGATAGACTGGTTAGATACTTAAACACGCTTGGTCAGGCCCAAGATGTACCACATGTCATACACTGTCATACACACGACAATTTTTCGTGCGCAGAGGTGCTATGTGAAACACTCTAGCGTGTAACTTGACTGATGGTGCGATAGATCACGTCAATCACTGAGATGGACAAGGATATGATTAGTCAGCTACTTTTGTGTAGTGATGAGTCCCACTCTCCGCCGGAGTCCGGGAAGCGACGATGTCGTCCATCACGGTTGTTTCAGCCCCAGCAAAAGTCCTCATTGCAGGGGGATACCTCGTTCTTGACCAGAAATTTACCGGCTTGGTGATATCAGCTTCGTCTCGGTTTTACGCTGTTATCCAGGATTGCCAGAAACCACTGGCAGGCCATATTATCGTTCGATCACCTCAATTTATCGGAGCTGAATGGATTTATTCCGTGACCGTTCACGATGGCGGAGAGGTGGACGTCAGTCAAGCGTCAGAAAGGTTGGTTTTCTCAATGGATATCACGTCTAAATAACCCCTGCGGATAGCAAGAACAAGTTCGTGTACTACGCACTGAAATATACCTTGATGTTGGCATCAGAACGATTATCGGCCGTGGGCTCCGCTCGATCACTGCGGAACTCGTTGCAACATGGCCTGGATGTGGTCGCCGTAGGCGATAATGACTTTTACTCTCAGCAAGCCAAGGTCATTAGCTTTGTAACAGATCGATGCTCGAGCTTGTTCACTGACGTAACTCTTCAGCTTCAAGAATTGAACTTGCCTGCTACAGTGGCGTCATTGGCCAGTGTCACCCCGTTTTGCCCTCAGGACGTCCAACTAGATAATGTCAAAAAGACGGGGATGGGATCCTCAGCGGCATTGATCACCTCCATCGTCTCTGCTCTCCTGTTGAGGCTCGGTGTGGTCACCCGGGAAGAATTTAGCCAACCAGACAGCGATGCACGCAAGTTGGCGCATAACACCGCTCAATTCGTGCACTGCTTCGCTCAAGGAAAGGTGGGCAGCGGATTCGACGTGTCCTCCGCTGTGTTCGGGAGTCAGTTATACACTCGGTTCAATCCCACCTTGTTGGACAGTCTGATGAAAGGTAACGACGTAAGTCCATGGACACGCTTATCGGTGCTGATCGTAATGACAACGCTCGGCGGTCGGTTCTTATTAGGGTCCGCTATCGCTATCGCCTATACTCAGTCCCGGTGATCACTGGGACTGTCGGACAGTTCCGATTCAACTTCCGCCTCTCGTCAGGCTCCTATTGGCGGACGTATCTGCGGGAAGCAACACCCCATCTCTCGTCAGCAAGGTGTTGAAATGGCGTCGAGAGAAAGCCGACCAAGGCACGCACTGATGACCCTTCCCTCCCACCGTATGACGGGCACTCACGATTAACTTTACCTAGCTGACGCACTGTGGGCGGCTATCGACGCATCGAATCAAGCACTGGCGGTTCATCTAGGCCACCTTTCTGATCTGTTCGAACAAGAGTCGGGGTTATACGCATCCGCTGTCAAACGCATGTCTGGCGCGCCGTCGTCAGAGGTAAGAGAAACTTATTTATTTATTCCGTCACCTTGACTGAGTCGAGGGCCGGTGTTACCTCTGACGTAGTGGCTTGATGGTGTTGGACCAGAGAAATTCATCGTCAAGGCGTTTTTAGATCTCCGAGAGACGAGCGAGGTAAGTACATGGACGGTTATCAAAACCGGGCCCCTCTCACTCATCGCTGGATCGCTGATACAGAACACACGTGCGCTTATGCGACAAATGGGCAAGGCTGCAGGTGAAGAGGTACACATAGAACCTGGCACACAAACTGAGCTGTTGGATGCGTCGATTGCGAAAAAGGGGGTTATTTGCGGCGGCGTACCCGGAGGTGAGTGGCGGTCTTTCGAATATGTCATCCCATGGACACATTTCCTGACTGCGTGCACAGCGGGAGGGTATGACGCGATTTGGCTCCTGTTGTTTGATCCGAACGACGGCACTTGTGAGCCCTTGAACGCTGTCGAGAGGCTTTGGGAAAGATTCCCAAACGTATCACCTCTGCTAGCAACTGAATCCAAAGAGAGAGGCGCCAAACTCGAGGATATTGACCAAGTGCCTGGGTTGCGTGCTGTTGTGCAACTGCATCGATAATTGCGTTTCCTGCCGTTCTTGATTATGAATACTGAAATTCATGACCATTGAGCCAACGTTCATCAAGCTCAAGTTCGTCCAGCGCCGTGCACCGAAACCACCTTCAAGCTATTTCTGTATTGTACACTTGTGACGTCTTGTACTACTCGCCTTGTACCACACAACTAAATCACAGGCAGGGTGGATATACTATATATGCAATCTGAACCCGATCGGAATAAATGGCAACTATTTCACTGACACTGCAGCATTGAGAAAAATGTCAATATTGCAAAGAGCGTGATACTCAGTACCTGAC
>JBBPNX010000224.1:0-28737 GCA_038091155.1 Harrya chromipes | reverse complement strand
AGACATCGGTCACATTGATGACTGCAGATACGATGGGTGTCATCAATATATGGAAGCTCGACAAGGAATCAGGACCCAACCCGCGATGGCGAAGCGATCTGCAGGATACATTGAACCATCACCGAACGAGGATCACTGAGATTCGTTGTGGAGCAGGCCAAATCTGGACGGGTGACTTTGAGTATTGATCATTTCGTTCTGCGTGTCTGATCAAGTATTTCTCTCTAGCTTCTTCCGACGAAACCGTCCAGATTACCCCCTATCCACCTGATCCAGCCCTGAAACCAATTCCTCCATTCAATCATCCGCTCCCAGTTCGTGCCGTTCTCCCACTCTCGCTTACGCCTCTTGTGGAGCCCTACGTCGTCAGTGCTTATGGGGACGTGATCCGTCTATACGACGTCTCCACCTTATCTGAACCCGAAATGGTTGGAGAGATCGATGCTCATTGGCACGACGTAATGGCCGTCAGGCTCTGGATGCGGACGAGTAAAAACAAAGCTGGCCAGACTAGGATCGAGCCGTGGATCGTCTCCACGAGTCTAGATGGGACCATACGCAAATGGCGCTTTAGTGGTAAGGACGAATTTCTTGGACGTTGGACCCAATGACACTGAATCTTATCAGAGCTCGCCACCTCCACGCCCGAGAACCCCACCTGCAGGACAGAACCAGTGGTCATAGCTCCTGTTCTGGAACCCGCAGGGAATGCACCGACGGACAAATTGACAGAGGAGGAGGAACGTGAACTCGCTGAACTGATGGGAGGGGATTAAAGTAACATAGGCGTGTCCTACCCATTACGTTGGGTAGCAGTCCTTCCATCCGAGTAAGACGGGTTCGCATCCCAGAACCATATCATATCTCTTGTTCCAGACGCAGAGGAAGGATATGAACCAAGTTGAAACATTGCTGGTTGAGCTAGTGAAACCAAACATGTCTTATGCATGCATCGGGTAGTGATCCTTCCATCCCGGATAAAACGGATCCTCGTCCAGAGTTCTCTCTTCCCAATCCTTCGGAACCAGTCCGTTCTCCTCTTGCTCTTTCGCCCAGTTCCTGAGGGCAGGTATGACCTTATGTTCTACATGCCATGTGCCCTTGTACCCCATGATCGACTTGTTCCCTTCAAGCAACAGCTTTAGGACGAGCTTTGGGATATAAGGCTCCCGCCGGAAATCAGTAATCGGGGTGAAGAGGGCTCTAAAGCCGAAAACGATGGCGCGGGACTTGGGCAAGCGTCGTAATATCTGCCAGTCGACGCGCAAGTATATGTTGGAGAGTGAAAGCTCAGGATCTTGCGTCTGGCGAACTTGCCACTCTGCTTCGTCTGTCTGGAGGAAAAGCGGTTCTCCAACCTCGAGACCCCAAGAACCACGCTGTATGGATTTATCGCAGGTCATCTTTGAGAAAAATCTATCAAGACCGTCAACGTCAGTGTAAAGATTGGATCAGATGATCTCACCTGTCCATCGAAAACTCCATCTTCTCCTTGTAATCAGGGACCGGACCGTGAATCTGATGTAAAGGTTTCCCCATCTTCTGACTGATATTCCACCCAACGGCCGAGGTCGACACGGCGGCTCGCAAGACATATAAACCAGTCTCGGGATCCTCCTGCATGAATACAAAATCTTCTGGAATGTTTTCCAGAAGGAATACGAGAGGGTGAACAGTACGGGTGTCGACCTTGGTCCCAAGGATGTTGTTGGAGAACGTGCCCGTCCAGTCGTCGTAGTGGAACTGGTTGGGGTATCTCTGACACACGTATTGGATGACCATTTCCATGCATTCTCTTGATGCCTCTTCACTACCAGGAAGTTCGTCAATGATAAGCTTTGCGTGCTTTGCGTAGAGTTTCTTGCGCTGATCAATACGCTCGCGATAGGTGGACTCGAGCTCGATCCACCAGTCTGGTTCGAGCTTCTTCAGGGCTTGAAGAACAGTCAGGTCTCAGTAAAATGTGTCTCGATAGGATGACTTACACATGTTCTGATGATACTCCCATCGAAAGGGTCTGTATGGACGCGGTTTGGCCGTATCGATGTCAAAGTGATAGAGCGGGGTAGGCTTAGGAATGCCAGTGAGCTTCGAATAGTCTGGGAGCCTATTCGGCCCGAACGCCCATCCTTTGAGCCATTGGGGCAGGTTAGTCGGACTCCACTTTAGGCTTTTACCAGCGAGTACGAGTGCTAGCAAAAGTCCGGTGGCTACAACGGCTGCTGCGAAGGGATCAATATGGACGATAGTGAACATCATGTTCGAGCAATGGGAAAAACTCATCCCACGAGATAAGCCCAGCAGCCCGTGCCGGCAGATAAGCGCCAGCTGGCGGCCCGAGTAGGCTCATCTACCAGTGGACGGCAGGGACTCGTGATCACACATACAAGACTACCTTGGGAGGTAAGTAGAACGCACCCTGTACGATCACTCCATTGACAGGTGGAAGTTGGGTGGAAGTAGCATATACTGATGAGTACACAAAGGGAACAGATGGTCTGAACAATCCACGCTCAAAGCTTCCCCAAACTAGACCTACGTGTACTTCAAGATCAGAAAACAGTCGTCGTCACCGTACGAAGCTCAAAGCTTGGCTTTTGGGACCATCTGATCCGACGCAGCTTTAAGGCTCGAGGCTGCTTGCGAAAGCATCTCGTCAACGCTAATGGAGCTTTCGTCAGTATTCACGTATATAAATGCTCGAAGGAGTCGTCGTACATCAACTTGGCGGGTTTGATATCCTATGATGAGACGGAGTCGGCATTAGCATAGATCAAGGACACAGGCGGACGGAAACCAACATTGATAGCTCCAGCGACTTTCCCCATTAGCCCTGATGAAGCGTGATCAGAAAAGCAAGACACTAGAGCTGTCACTATCTTACATGCCAGTCCCTCGATGGACTTTTCCGGGTGCTTCGCTAATTCAATCTCGTGAGGTACTTTCCCTTGGGACACGAGCTCCTCTATTTCTTGTCGCCGCCGAGTCTCCCATTCAGCGATATAGGGTGTCTTTCGAACACTCAGAGGTCGACCAGAATAAATAAGAGTCCGGACGGTATCATCATATCCAGCTGAAATCACGAGTTCTTTATGCTTCTTAGGAGCTCCGGCTTCTTCGCTGGCAACAAAGCGTGTTCCAACCCAGACACCATCCGCTCCATACCTTGACGATGGTGAGTCAACTGCGACAAAAAGACGCAGAAGACACTCACGAAAGTGCTGCTGCGAGGCCACGGCCATCCGCAATACCTCCAGCGGCAACGACAATGATAGGCTCCCCTGTCAATGGACTCGTAACATTTTTGCACAAATTGACGACAGCGGGAATAAGGATCGAGAACGGAGTGTCTCCTGTGTGACCCCCGCCTTCACCGCCTTGTGCGCAAATGATGTCCACGCCTGAAACATGAAGCGGTGTCATTTGAAACGTTTGAAACAAATGAACGAATAGACCTTGGGCAAGCGCTTTCTTGACATGCTGCTGGGGACGTTGGACTTTGCAGTACATGTCTATTACTGACGTACCTTTGGGTGTCCAACCATGCTATATTGACAGAATGGTCAGTACCGGGTAGTCGGTTGAAGGGAAGGACTTGCTTCATTACGGGTATGCCGGCTGCATGCAACTTATCTACAGCGGATTTTGGAGGTACTCCAACTGCACTGACAAACAAGGCCGCCTTGCCAGAAATAATGACGTCAAGCAGTTCGTCGAGTTGACCGTTGGTATAATCATACTACGGCGAAAGCAATACGAACGGGTTGACATGATGTTCGGATGACAGCGCAGAAGCGAACATACGTTGGTTTTCCTCGCATTTCCGCCTACCTGGGGCAGAAGTAGGTCGACGCCGAAAGGTGCATCCTTGTCTTCGAGGTACGACTTCAACTCTTCAATAGACCGCTTGAGTACTTTGGGGGTTTGGCGAAGACCCCCGATGACGCCAATGCCTCCGGAGTTGGTTACAGCTGCTGCCAGCCTTGGACCAGCTGCGACGTTCATCCCTGCGACATTTGTCACGGACCGCAATGTATGAGAGAACCTTTGCTAAACACACCTGCTAGCATGATGGGATGGTTGATCTTGAACAGCCTAGTCAAGGGGGTAGAGAAGACCGGTTCGGAGGATGGCATAGTTGCTGGGAGAAACTTGAAGGAGAGAAAGGGTCGTTATTTAAAGGTACTCAGCCTGGCCGTCATGATCATGTCACCGGGGTTTTTCAGTCACCGGCCCGGTTAATTAGAGAATATGTTGATCACGTAATCACTGATATTTCTCTGTTGTACAGCGATGGCCGAGAAGTGCCCGGTAGACGATGGTCAACATTCTGGAGATAGTTGTCCTGTAGGACAATCTACTCGTTCTACTTGGACCTCCCTCTTCTCGACCAAGCACTCATCTCAGTCACGCCCGCCCTCGTTGTCTTCAGAGCGCGAGGTCTCCTCGATCCCGCGAACACCCGATGTTAATTGGGTGTACCCTTCCGAGGCTCAGTTCTTCGCGGCCATGGCGCGGAAGAACTATAATCCACACACCTCGGACATGAAGACCATCGTTCCCATTCACAACGCTGTCAACGAGCGTGCTTGGTCAGAGGTTCTCAAGTGGGAAGCTGGCAGAGGTGGAGCAAGATGCGGCGGTGTCAAGCTCGTCAACTTCAAGGGAAAACCAAACGACATGACTCCCAAAGCGAGGATGATGACTTTCCTCGGGTAGGCATCTTCTCAGACCCTCAATGCAGTGTTTATGGTTTGTCCCTCCAGCTATTCAGCACCATTTGATCGCCACGATTGGATCGTGGATCGTTGCGGCACCAAGATCCGCTATGTTATCGACTTTTACACTGGACGTGCCACTGATTCTTCTAATGTTTCCTTCTATCTTGACGTACGACCAGCCTTAGATGACTGGGAGGGGGTGAAGATGAGACTAGAGAGCGCATTCGGTGGTTTGTTTGGACCTAGCGCTAAAGAGAATGGTATTGCTCCTCCCTCCTAATTTTCATCGAGTATTGTATACCCATCGTGGTGAACGCCTTGGTAGCGAGTATCCAGCAATACACCAGTATTATCTATCATCGCTTCACAGAAACTTTCGCCTTCTTTCGTGGTGGTGGTTGCTCGAATTCCTCTTCGCTTTCCTGCTCAGATTCAGTCGAACCGTCTTCATCCACCTCGCTGATCTCTTCCTCTCCATCCCACTGTATTTCATCTTCCTCATGACCCTCCTTGTCTCCACTGTCCTCCGCTTGGCTATCGGGTACCTCTTCCGACAGAGTAGTCGAGCCCTTTTGTTTGGTTTCTTTTTTCCGCCGCACATTCTCTTCCTGTTCTTCCCTCCGTTGCTTCCTCAACCTTTCCTTTGCCGCATGGGACGTTCTAAGTGCAGCTGCCGCTGCTTTTGATTTTTTGACTACGGGGGTCGTTAGAACCAACTTAACGCTCGCACGGAGATGCTCACCGAATTCATGGTACATGACCGCACCCTCTTTGCCAGGCGACCCCTCCGTTATCTTGACCAGTCTAAGCTCCATCCTGGGTCCGATCTCATCCAACTTGACCGCTTTTTTCTGCCCTCGCTTGTTATTCCTCCCTACGTAATCATCCGCCAACGAAACTGCATCTGCGTCGTCTCCTGCGGCACTCGACGCCGATGAGGCAGCTGACTCGTACCCCCCCTCGCTCGTAGGTCCTGGCTCGCCGCGTTTTCTGAGCAAAAAATTCGCAATGTCCTGCTCGTTTCCGAGATCGAGAACACCGGTCGTGGACGTGGACTTTTTAGCGCCTTCGAGGACGCGCCGAACGCGCTTCGAGACGCCGTAGGGTTTGACGGTGATCAAATAGTGCCGAAAGTCAATGGTCCCTCGTTCTGCGTTGTAGGCGATAAGGACGATACGACGTGCTCCTGAGAGTGTCATCGAATGAGGGGCGAGTGGGGGAAACAGAGACTGGAATGCCTTCATTAGAAGAGGCAAATGTTGAGGTGTATTCGGTGAGGGCGGGGGAAAGGAAGCAAGTACGAGCTGCATAGGGATCGATCAGGCGAGTCAAAGGTATGACACATGACGCAACGAACCAGCGGTGCGGTCAAATACTCCAATCCTTGACTTCGTGATGAACGCGACAATTTCAGCAGGTCTTTCTTCAAGCTATATCGCTCGATCCGAAAACTAAACGTTGGCCCGGTCGGTAAGCGGGCAATGCGAAGGGATGGCGCGACGTCGGTCAGTGTAACTGCCATGAGATGAGATACATTGAGAGCCGGGGCCATCGTTATATAGTCTTTCAGCTTGTTGCGTTTGCGCTCCTGAATAAAATTCGTATATCAAGCGTGCAGATTCCAGAAAGCCCGCACGCACTCTGAGTCGGGTAGCAGTATTTGGCTCCATGACTTTTCGCAGGTCACGGACGAGTTGGCTTAGAGAAGAGCCGACCTGGCCATGTTTGATAATAAACGACTTTGGAACGTTGTCCTGTGTCTCCGATTTTGCAACTGCGCCTTTGAGATGCGTCCGATTCTTGCGCCTAGTACGTGCCATCCCGGACTGTATGTGATCGCAAGTAGAAATTTCGGAAAGGGAAGCGTTTGTTTAACATTGTTGTCTATAATGGACTTGCTCCAACTGATCAAGCTATTTAACACTCCATATTCATGTTTTAGAGCACGATCCGACGAGACGGATATCTTAATCTCACTAGAACTGCATGCACAGGAACAATCTTTAGTAATTACAAGTACGGAGCTATTAATCATTCTACATCATCGAGAAAAAAGTTCACAAGTCTGGGTCACAAGATCACGGATACAGCATACGGCAGAGCAAAGCTACACAGAGAAGCAAGGCTAAGGATGACACGGTAGAAGTGAGGGGTATGTGAGTTCAAGAGGTTCACAAAAGACGAAAGCAGCTAAAGACACACGGACAGTATCAAACAAAATATGCTATACATAAGTCAACCCTCGCAGGAAACGAGGGTTACAAGGTTAGTTATTAGAATTCATAAAACTGGTAGACGGTTGGGTCGAATCGTTGTGGTATGGGGGGAGGGCGTTCCTCCATGACAAGTCCAGGCATATCTTCCAGAGGTGGGAGAGGGAGATGAAGGAAGTGTCGGGTATCGTCCAATGAGGTAGTATGGGGAACGATCGGTGCCTGGTAGCAGTGGTAAGCGAATGTCGTCTGTAAGTCGGATATAAGAACAAGGAAAGAAATCACCTTGATTTCACAGCGTTCTAAGGCGTCCCAATCCACGCCGCGGAACCACGGGTGATCAAGAACATCCTGTGGACCGCCAATCATGTTCCCGAGGCGTTTGGTCCGGTCTGGGTGCAAAAACGCCTTGATGAGCTCTTTGGAAAGGCGGTCCACAGTGTGTGGCCAGTTGATGACGGCTCTCAAGATCTTCTCGTAGATGCCGTATGCAGTCTCGTGGAAGAACGGAGGATAACCGACAAGCATTTCGTAACACAAAATTCCGCACGCCCACCAATCTGCGGCCTTCCCATGGCCCTCAGACTGGATAATTTCTGGGGCCAGGTACTCTGGTGTACCGCACAAGGTCCACGTACGATCGTCAACGATTTTGGCAAACCCGAAATCTGTCAAACGAAGATAGCCGCGCGAATCCAGGAGGAGGTTCTCGGGCTTGAGGTCACGGTATATGATGTTGAAGGAATGCAGGTATTTCAAGGCGAGGATGATGTTAGCCAAGTAGAACCGTGTGACGTCGGGAGTGAACCTCTGTGCCCTGCGAAGGTGAGTGAAAAGTTCACCGCCAGGGATGTAGGACATCAACATGTAGACGTTCAAGCTATCCTGGAAAGTTGCAAAGAGGTCTACGATGAATGGATGCCGGACCCGTGACAGGATGTATCGCTCAGCATTAACATGCTCGACTTGACGAAGGCGAACAATTTCAACTTTCCGGAGAACCTTCATTGCAAAAATATTTTGAGAACCCGGAGCTGCTGACTTGAGACGGACCAAGAGAACACGACCAAATGTTCCCGTGCCTAGGAAGAAAAAAGAGAAACCATGAGTGACGCGTGAATCCGGAAGTCTCAGTGAAACATTACCCAAAGCACCCCTCACTTCAAAATCTGTCAATTTCAAAGTGCCGGGTTTCTGAACGTGGACCTGCTCGTTTTCGAGGGAGCGTGCGGGCTGGGGAGGTGAAGTAAGGGGGTTTGGGGGCTCGAGGTGTAGCCAATGAGGGGGAGTCACTTGCAAGGGCGGAGGTCTGTGCGGTTGTAACTGGAATTCTTGATTTGACGGTTTCTCTGGATACGGCGGTTGTCCCTGGTGTACCATCATGGGAGCAGGTGGACCAGCATCCGTACCGTCCTCACTATGTCCAGGAGAGACAGGGGGAGTCATGAGTATCTCGTAGACCATAGGAACGGATTGATGGCGACGGTATGGTGCCGTTCCTGAGGTCATCGGCGCGGCAGACTGAGGGGTAGGCGCGTGAAAACGATCCATGGCTTGATGGGTAGTTCGTGTCAAAGGAGTGAAGTCCAGAGCGCCGACACACTGAAGGTCGACGGTCAGGGAGCGTAGGATTGGATCAGAAAATTTGTCAAGAAAGATGGGAACGATCGGACGTGCGTTGGAGACTGGTTATATAGCGAAGGGGGTGTTAATCGGATTGGTGGACAACAGTAAATGGGACGCACAGGTATGGGCTTGTTTCAGAGCGTGGTAAGCAAGCGATGGATGACTTGTGAGATTTGGGGGCCGTTAATTCTCGATGGGGGCCACCTTGGCGAGGTGGTTGCTTTCGAAGCTCGCTCGAACTGGGAAAAGCCAACCGCGTTAATCGCGGAGCCTCTCTAGCTGCGACGAGTGACTAGTGACTGAGTGCTGGGCGCCAATTAATATTGTCGTCGCTCTAAGTAAAGTTGTAGCTTGCGAGTGCTGTCGACACTACGACAAGACAGGAGGTGGAATAAACGAAACCACTGTGAAACCTCGACTACTTGGATTCAAATTAGATTCAGATCACACACGTCTGCACTCAAACTCGATCGAAACACGTCTCAGGACGTAGTCAAGGCTGTATCCCCCATTCATCTTTCTTATTGTCATGTCTCGCGCGAACAACGTCGGAGGTTGGCTCAAAGGCACGACTGTGCGCAAGGGCGGCATCACCGCAACAAACACTCATGGCGCTCGGTCCAACACTCCTCAAGTTCAGAGTACCTCCACGACCATATTCGGTGGCGGCGTCAAGGATGCGTCTGGTAGGACCTCCGAATATTTCGTGAGTCCCTTGCGTGTACACTCGCCACGGGTCTCCTCAGACAGGAGCCATGGTAGTCTATGGACGATCAATGTCCTGTATGCAAGTCTGACCGATATCTCAACCCAAAGTTGCGCTTGCTCGTAAGCGCATGCTATCATAAAATGTACTTCTACGACGTACATGTAACCTTCATTGCTTAACTCCCGCTCTGCATCCAGGTGCGAATCGTGCATTGACCGGTTGTTCACGCTCGGACCCGCACCATGTCCAATATGCCAAAAAATCCTCCGGAAGCTGGCATTTGCTCCGCAGACGTTCGAGGACCTCACAGTCGAGAAGGAAGTTGCAGTACGGAGGCGGATAGCGAAAGAGTGTGTCCATTCGTCTCACAACTCGCGATTATCTTCATAGCATCGATTCCAGTTTCAACAAGCGCCGCGAGGATTTTCTCAACCTTCACTCGTACAATGACTATCTCGAAGAGGTCGAAGATATAAGTAAGCCCATATGTATCGGATTATCGCTGATTTTCGTTATGCAACTTGAATATAGCCTTCAATCTCATCAACGATATTGATGTGGCGGAGACTGAGGCTAGAATAGAGGGATATCGCAAAGAGAACGCACCATTGATCGAGCTCAACTTGCGACGAGAAGAACAATACGCACAAGCTCTAAAAGAACAGGAAGAACAAGATCGCTTAGAAAGAGAACATCGCGCCCTCGAGGCCCGCAAAGAGGAAGAATTGGAACGCGAGGAAAAGGAAAAAGACCGACGAGAAATTATCGATCGACTCGAGACGAGTACCAAGGACGCTGCCAAAGTTGTCGCGAAATCGCGCGCCCAGGCGCACAAGCGGTTGTCTGCTCGCACTGCTGCTACGACTTTGGCCAAGAGCAGCGCACAGCTCCTACGCTCACGCGCGGCGCAGAGCACCACGGTTCCTGATGTGCCGCATGTTCCCCTGCAAGACGATTGGTATGCGTACGAGGACATGTATACCCTGCGGGACAATTACGATGACCTATACAGTGAGGCGGTGCGAGAAGACCGAGAAGGCATTATGAGGGCGGGGGGATACCGAGTACAAGAGGCATGGGACAGGGCCGTGAGGTCGGCTGTTACCGCCCTGTTTCTACCGCCCCTCTCAGGAACTTCTCCATCCGATGAGACACCTGGAGGGGCACGTCAGAGTGCGGCGGCTACCACATAGATCATGCACATGTTTGCCATAGTCAACAATCTGCTCGTGTCGTTTCTTTCTGGAAATAACAACGATCTACGCATGGATCCGTGGATATATAGTGAGTACATTAGCACATAACGGTACTGAGAACCACTTTGCGATCGTTTTGCTCCTGGTCCGAGAGGGGATCGCCCATGGTAAAATAGAGAAGTTGATATTCGCCTTTCCCCCTAAAATAATGAACAAATTATATGGTGGACTATGTGGTCGAAATGGGACAAACTTAGAGGATGGCTTAGGCCTGAATTGCTTGATGACCGTCTCTGGATCCAGAGTGGACTTGCGGGCCGCAGCTTGACGTGCATCGTCTCTCTTCTCGTCATCTGAGTCGGGTATGCTCACTACTCCGTCATCGGAATCTTGGTCCGTACGCGATCGCTTCTTGGGAGGTGGGGAATTCGATCGTTCACGGCGTTTGCCTTTACCTAGCGGCGAGACGGATGACGACGGTACCAAACCTCCACCAGTCGGGACATTGAGAGCGGCACGACGAACATTTTCAGGAACTTTTCTGTTTGACCAAATCAATTCTCCACATCTTATAAATGTTCTCATCGTGAAAACATCACCTCGATGGATCTAACACGAGGAGGTTGATCTTGTCACCCTTGACAAGTTCATACCCCACAATTGTTATGGAATGACCCAGATATTGCAATATCACAGGCATTTTACCGGTGGCAACAACAGGCGTCGCACTGCGAAGTATCTTGTTGACATCCCCCTCTTGCTTTTCCTTAAAGTAATCGACAACCCAGTCCGTCAGCGTATCAAATCCTGTGAAGCAAGCATGAATTAATTATATGTCTCTGCAAGACAAAATAATAGACCTTTGGGGGACTTCTTCAGGTCGAAATCGACAAGCTCGCAGCTAAATCAGGTTTGGACTCTTGTTATCCACACCAACCACAAGATTTATGAATCTTACGGGATTTTACGAGATGTGAAAGCAACGTAGAGTTCTGATAGTGTGCATGAGAGTCGATGACCTCTCGAATTCACCACACATTACCTCCGGTCCCGATCTTCTTGTTGGCATTTACCAATTTATGCTGGAGTTGAGTAGCCCCAATATCATCATAGTCTAGAAACTGTGTCAGTACCAAAAAATTAATTTAGATTAATATAGCTACTGTGCTTCCAGGCGTCTTCTATCCATTGTTGCAGATTCCGCACACCAGGGGGCGTCGGGGAATCGAGGTGGGCAAAGTAGATGGACTGGGATTGTTGGTCCATGAGAGCGGCACACGTCATCATAAAATTACGATAGCTGGCGACAAAGTAAGCAAGCTCGTCAGCCAATATATTGTGCCTTTCAAAGCCAATGAGCCTACGTGCCCGCAACCCCAGGAAGCGTCAAATGTTTCACGGAGAATATGCGGCGTCCGCTCGTAGCATAGAACAGCACGCTGAGTGGAACCTTTCGCGTGTGATTTCTTCAGCGCCTCTTTCAAAATTGAGAGCACGCCTGACAAGAATGATCTCTTCAGGGGCTAATTCTGGTCTCGCGACAAGGTATCTCACCAGGTGTGTAATTGTCGGGTGGCGGCCTTGCCTGTGCAGGATACCAAAAGATATCACTTTGGGGAACACTCTTTGCGCTGCTCCCTGTCCTCATCGACACCGTCTTTCGCTGAGAGGTACTCTCGGCAGTCGGGTTCAAGCTTTTACGACTGGGTCGGGAGCCTACAAAGGTGTCAATCTCGGAAATGGTGGAAAACGTGCTGTCGAAAGCGCACGGATTGTTCCGCCACTGCAGCCTGAGTGTCCTTCGTGATGGTCGTCTTTTTCGGTGATGGTCAGGGAAGGGCTTGGTAGGTGTCAAAAGAAAAAACATGTCAAACATGAAGACGAGGAGATGTCTACCTGTGAGTCGGATTGTTCTCTATTATTTCTATGTCGGACTCCATCGGCTGACATGAACGAAGGTCAATGAAATATCACCTTACGTAAGTGATTCAAGGATACGCCAGCTTTCAAGACGCGCGTCCATACATTAACATATCTTTAACCGATACCAGATCATGTCTAGGTCTTACGATCGCGGTGAGTATCACTTTACCGTTCCAAGTTCAACGCTGATATCGTATCCCAGCGCTCACCGTCTTCTCTCCCGACGGCCATTTGTTCCAGGTGTGTCGTGACGCGTCATCCTCGATCATCCCTCTCATGAACCACATTTAGGTCGAGTACGCACTCGAGGCCGTTCGAAAGGGGACTTGTGCCGTGATTGTCTCTCCAAAACTTCAGGTTGACCGTGTCTTACTCTTATCATTAGGTCGGTGTGCGCGGCAAGGATGTTGTTGTGTTAGGCGTCGAGAAGAAATCTGTGCTGCAGCTTCAGGACCCTCGCACAGTCCGCAAGGTAGTGATGCTTGACGATCACATTTGTTTGGCATTTGCCGGTATCATATTTCGTCCACGATCGCTTGCTTGCGACTCACAGTTTTCAAAGGCCTGACAGCGGACGGTCGTGTTCTTATAGACAGGGCGCGGATAGAATGTCAAGGTCATCGGTTGACTGTGGAAGATCCAGTAACGGTGGAATATATTACAAGACACATTGCGGGTATTCAACAAGTGAGCATGCTTTCATGGTCCCAGCAATCCATGAACTCCTTGGTTCAACCAGAAATACACGCAATCCGGTGGAGTTCGCCCCTTCGGCATTTCTACACTGATCGTCGGTTTCGATCCAAACGATACCAGACCAAGACTGTATCAGACAGAACCCAGCGGTATTTACAGCGCATGGAAAGTGAGTGATGCTCCTCGAACCCTCCTGAGATGGCTCTTCTCAACCCTTCCTAGGCAAATGCTATTGGCCGTTCATCCAAAACCGTCCGCGAGTTCTTAGAGAAGAATCACAAGGATGATATGACGCGTGAAGAGAGTGTCAAGCTGACGGTCAAGAGTCTTCTTGAGGTCGTGCAAACAGGTGCAAAAAATATCGAGATCAGCGTTATGGAAAGCTATGGAAAGATCACAGTGAGCTGTTTCATTCATGTCTCAAAGTATACCACCGACTGGGTTGGGTGTCCAGAACTTGGAGCTCTCAGAAATTGAGGCTATAGTAGGTGATATCGAACGAGAGAAGGAGGCTGGTACGTCCATTGTGATCAAGCATTCACTATGTATTGACGTTATTGCAGAGGCCGAGCGGAAGCGTACCCGGTTGGCCGCCACTGCAGCTGGACAGGCTGCGATGGCAACAAGGGCAGACGCTGGCCAACCTTCGGGGCAGTAATTATTACTTTTCACTGTATCATTCGTTACAAAATACGAACAACTCGAGTGCTATGATATTGTGGAGGTATATAGTTGTTTGGCTCGAAAGGTCTCTAAAATAAACAACGACATTGACACGTATATCATTATGACAAGCGCGTCGCGCCAACTCAGTCACGAGCAACCACAGACATGGATTCCTCAAATATCGGATCGACCCAGCGAATACCTCAAAAGCACGTTCTCCTCTCCGAGGTGCTTGCAGTGACATCGGCCATGCGAAAGAATTCCCGTTGGGCCTCTGCAGCGCATACGCTCCACGCTCGAGATTCTGCGCTCGCAAGAGATCTGGGTCTTCGAAGAGCAACTTCTGGAGATCATAACCAACGCGCTGGCAGAGTCTCACCAGAGGCGGATCTCATGGGTGGTTTTCAGGAACTCAAGCGCAGCATTCGTGACACTGATGGTTAGTGTTATTTGTGCCTCGGATTCATACCTCATGATGTTACAGACATCCAGAGCATACCTCTCCCTGTGCTTCTTGGTCCTTTCTTCGCCCTGATTCGTTCCCCAATCTCGACGGGTCCCATTACATCTGTGGCGCTTTCTGCCCTTCACAAATTCTTCGTATGTGGATTGATTTCGTCCCATTCTGTCGAACTGGAGCCCGCACTGGTCGAACTGAGCAGCACAGTATCACACTGCAAATTCGAAGCGAGCGATTCTTCCGGTGACGAAGTTGTTCTCCTCAAAATCATGGCAGTGATCCACGACTGCATGGTTGGCAGTAGCGTAGGGGCGTTTCTCGGGGATGTGGAAATCTGTGAGATGCTAGAAACTGTGTTGACGACGTGCTGTCAGATGAGGTTAAGTGGTCTGTGTCTTCGTCTTCCATGTTTTCGTGTCCCCCTGATGAGCACAACCCAGAGGTCCTACGGCGATCTGCTGAATCGACGATGCTTTCGATCGCTCGAACAATATTTGGACGTCTATATGAATTTGATCCCGTTGAGGAGGAGGCGAAACTTCAGGTTAATGAAGATGAACCTCAGCATGGCGACCTAAGTCTGTCGGTCCAGACTACCGCGACCCCACTCAGTCAAACCGTTGATGATGATTCATCTTCAGGCACTCTAACACAGGACCCTGTACCCGATGCGGCCAATCCTCCAGATAAAATTGCCGATGGAAGTGTCCCATCTGTTGTTGTACCCAAACCATGTACGTGCGATTCCATGTTTTATAAATCGTTCTGATATCTCCTTCACAGATGGGCTTCCTGCCCTCTTGGAGCTCCTACGAGTGCTTGTCAATATTCTGGACCCAAATGACCAAGTACACACAGATTCGACGCGGTTGACCGCTCTCTCCATTCTGAATTGTACAATTGAAACCTGCGGGACCAGGATTGGAGACTACCCTTCCCTTGTGGTCCTGATCTTGGATTATGGATGCAAATACCTCTTCCAGCTTGCGCGTTCCGACAACCCCGCGGTGTTACAAGCTGCTCTACGAACGATCTCTTCATTGTTTGAGACCATGCGGCTGCACCTCAAGTTACAACAAGAGCTCTATTTGGCTTTCAGCATTGGTCGCTTAGCAACCCCTCCTCTAAGATCTAATACGACAAAGAGATTCCCATCAACTTCACGTCCTGGCACGCCCGCTACTTCGACTCCGACTCTCGGACCAGTTGACACAGAGCTTGAGCTAGATACAGGCAGTCCTGTACCTTCCCGTCCTCCCGTACAACCCGCACGTGGTGACACTCGTGACTTGATATTGGAGACACTGAGCCAGATATCCCGGCATCCCAGTTTCATGGTTGATCTTTACACGAATTACGATTGCGATATCAATTGCGAAAATCTTTTCGAAAACCTCATAGAGTTCTTGACAAAGGTTCGTCCGGCAGTCGATATCTTCTATTCGTTGCTTCATTCTTGTTTGTAGGGCGTGTACCCTTGGCAATACTCGTCTGCTTCAGAGACACAGCAGTTGCATTCGCAGTACCTCTGTTTAGACATGTTGCTAGCATTCGTGAATGCCATGGCAGCACGCGCGCGAGGCGTAGGTGTCTTTTTTTGTCCCGTTATATACGCTCACCTGGGGTACAGGAAAGCGAAACCTGGAACCCGGTATGTTTCGTTTGCATAACGTAGAATGCATTTTGAAGTAGTTCCCTAGGATTTCGTGTCACCGGAGCAACTCTTGCAAAGCAAGTCTAGGAAGAAGCTCGTGTTGACGGGGGCAGCCCGGTTCAACTCGAAGCCCAAGCTCGGGCTCGCTTTCCTGGAAGAGAACAAACTCATATACTCGGACCTCTCTCCAGAAGTATCTCGCGCCAAAAGTCTAGCCAAGTTTCTTAAGAGCTCTATTCATCTGGACAAGCGTCTGCTTGGGGATTACCTGTCGAAACCTGACAATTTGGAGTTACTGAAAGAGTTCATGAATCTGTTCGATTTCAAAGATGTGAATCGTTTCTTCACCTTAGATGTTCCGTAACTCACGCAATCTTAGAAACCGACAGTAGATGCAATGCGAGAGATGCTTGAATCGCTCCGACTTCCTGGGGAGTCCCAACAGATCGATCGTATTGCGGAGACATTTGCATCGGCCTATTTTGCTTCAAAGCCAGGCAAGTGTAGACATTCTCGATGTCACTCCGTTGCTAATATTCCCTTCACTGACCGTTTCCAGCTGAAATCAAAACCCAAGATGCTGTTTATGTCCTGGCATATTCAATCATCATGCTTAACACCGACCTTCATAACCCCCAGATTCGGGCAAGTGAATCCTACTCATTATTAATCCTCTGTATCTCATGATATATCAGAAACGGATGACAATAGAGGACTATCAACGGAACTTGAGAGGACAGAATGGGGGAGAAAATTTTACGCCTGAGTTTCTGGTATGAGCTCCTCCAATCCTCATAACCCTGGCTGACCTTTCTTTAGCAACACATATATGACTCGATACGCAAGCGTGAAATCATTATGCCGGAAGAGCATACTGGCCAGCTAGGATTTGAATATGCATGGAAGGAGTTGCTTGCCCGCTCACGGCAATCAGGTTTGCATACAGCCTCCTGAAAAGTACCGTGACTAAAGGAAGTTATAGGACGCTTCATGATATGCAACTCTGCTCTCTTTGATTTCGACATGTTCAAAACTGTCTGGAAGCCAGTTATCTCTGCCATTGCCCACGCCTTTATCACTTTCGATGACGAATATGTGATCCAGCGAGCGATATCAGGATTCCGACAATGCGCGACGCTGGCAGGTCACTTCAATCTACCTGATGTGTTTGACTTTGTGGTAGTCTCGCTTTCGCAGGCGACTAGCCTTTTGTCCGAGAACCTCCCTGCCCATGTTCCCAACTATCCGGTCGTCAACATTGAAGGGCAATCCGTGACTGTTTCCTCGCTATCAGTCAAATTCGGGACCAATTTCAAAGGACAACTGGCTGCGGTTATCTTGTTCAATATCGTCAATGGCAACGGCAATGCTCTTCGTGAGGGTTGGACACAAGTAAGATCATCTATTACAACTGCCACCCATTTAAGGACCAACCATCGCGTAGATATTCGAGATGTTCGAGAATCTGTTCTTGCACTCCTTACTGCCGACGAGGATGTTGCAAATGGAGGATTTCCTTGGAGGTGTTACAATGATACCCCTACGTGGCGCTCATCCGTCGAGACCAGTTCCGAGGAACGATGGCGGGTTGCTTTCCGCCCTGTCATCATACCTTATGACCCCTTATAATGCAAGCTCTGACAACCTCGTACCCGAAGCCACCGACCAAGAGGTAGAGGGCACGTTATGCACTATTGATTGCATAGCATCATGTCGCCTAGACGAGTTTTACGCACAGATTATGTGAGTCGTGTTGGAGACGGTGGCACAAGTTCTGACTTTGATCTAGGCAGTTGGATTCGGAGGCCCTGGTTGCTGCCGTCAGAGCGCTTGAGGCGCTCGCCCACGAGAGAACGATTGCTAGGCTCAAACAAGAATCCGACGATGTCATGAGCCCATATAGCGGAGCATCTCAAATTGACGGTACCTACGTTCTACTGTATGATCCTGCTGCCGTCTTCCTTTTGGAAACGATGGTCAGTATTGCGTGTCATGCCACGCAGCGTATTGAGGAACTTTGGTAGGTCTTCGTTAGTTATATGCACGTCCACAACGTCATGCGTTATTCAGGCCCGTGATTTTCGAGCACTTGTCAGCACTCTTGTCTGGCTCGACTCACTATAGCGTACTGCTGATAGAGCGTGCTGTTGTTGCACTTTTTCGCCTTGCGTTGATTCTTGCTCAAAAGGTGAGTGCATGTCTACTTGACATACATTCAGTGCCAACTTGGCGGAAATGAAGGATGCTTTGCGTGATCAACTCTATATATCACTGGATCTAATCGCCAACCTGCCACCGTCCGTTGCCAACTCCGTTGCAGAACATGTAGTGGCAGGTGTGAGCTTGATCCTGCAGCATAAACCCGCCTCTAGGTGAGTCATTTTGAAAGAGTGTTGGGTTTAGTTGTTACTGACGATCGACTATAGCACGCAGACCGAATGGAATGTCATTTTTGCAACCCTGCGCTCAACGATTTCGAATCCCGAAGCAGCTCGATCTACGTTTAATCTCGTTGCCAACTTTGCCTCCGAAGCAACGGGTCAAATGATCACCCCGGACAACTTCCCCGGACTTTTGTCCATCTTGGACGAGTTCGCTACGGCCGCGGGGACGACGATACAGTTCCTACCGCCAAAGCCTCGGCGAACGCCACAGCAGCCCAGTGCAAAGTAAGTCAACATCTTTTTAAAAGCCGACTTCTTACTTATATTGCGTCTCAGCTCACCCCCCATCGATCGCGGGCGTAAATCCATTGACCTCATTTTCGACCTGAAGCGAATCATTGCGCCGTTTGCCGAGTCTACCAAAATGCAGCCAGTACAAGGTGATGGATCGTTTGACATTTTTTACCACGGAGCTCTGTGACTGACATGTCCACCAGTTTGGCGCTCTTACTGTCTCCCGTTGATCTCGTCATTGGGAAATCAATCGACGAACCCCTCGCGACTCGTTCGCAACACTGCTGTTAACCAACTCCAACGTCTGTTGCTCGGCCCCCAGCTCATCTACGACGAGGCGGACCACAGCCAGGTCGAAGAAATCTTCAACAGCGTGATTTTCCCGATCCTGGACGAGCTGTTGAAGCCCCAGGTGTACCTGTTGGATCCGCAGGGCATGTCGGAGACGCGACTGCGCGCGTCCGCGTTGCTGTGCAAGACGTTTATGCATTTTGAGGTCGCCCAGAGTCATCGTCGGAATGCGGACATTCGGGTGTTGTGGATCGGGATTTTGGACTTGCTTGATCGGCTGATCTGCGCTGAGAAGAGCGAGCCGTTGGTACGTGCTGGTTTTGATGTCTGATGGCCGCGGCCGTGTTAACTTGAGTCGTCGTCCAGTACGAAGCTGTTTCGGAATCGCTCAAGAATGTGGTGTTGGTGATGAACGCGGCTGGTATTCTCGTTCCGCCGCCAGCAGAGGCAGACGATCCTCGAGACGAGCAGCAGCGCACCATGTGGACTGCCACGCACGCAAGATTAGAGCGATTCATGCCAGGATTCTTGTCCGAAGTAGTTTCCGCACCCCAACGTGCTTCTTCGGGGGATTCGAAACATGTTTCTGGCTAGACGGCATCAATAAATAAAATTGCATGTTTTGTACAATCACAAGACATCAAGGCATTATTCGCGCAAGAGTGCGACTACTGGTACAGTGCGTGGAGGAGTCACGAGGCAATCGGAAATCACGTCTCGAATCTAGAAGAATTTCATCTTTGATGGCCTGTTTGGGGGTGTATGCAATTAGGACACGTCAGGTTGCGCCCAGCGACAGGAACGCACCGGATGCGCAAGTAAACGCCGGCGAGAACGAGAGCCGGTGCAACGGTGTATGCGAGCAGCTGCACAAGCCAGGGGCTGTTAATGGAAGCCCACGTGGACCAACCGCCTCCGAGATGCGCAGTGAGCAAAAGAAGCGGGAAGAGGAGGTAACCCGATAACCTACGAGAGAAAGGCGATGTATGAGCGACAATGGCGTGCGAGAGCGGACACGTCCTCACCTGTGGTACTTCCACATCAGCTTGGGCCTCATGCCACCGCCCCATAAGGCACCATCAAACCAGACGGTCGTGCCCCCGAACAAGGCCTGGATGAGTATCCACGCGACAGTAATGATACCAAACGTCTAAAGGGACGAGAAGGACGTCGTCGTCACGATCGACATGTACACCGGGCAAGAAGCGCGAGCTCACCCCATGCCAGCTCGTGAAATGCGGTGCTGAGTGTACATTCTTTTGCAAGATCATCGCGGTGGTGCCGGCGAGGATGAGAGGAACACCGAGGCCCATCATAGCGATCTTGTGTCGTTGGAGACCGGCCGCTTTGGTTTTTGGCTGGGAGGTGGGCTGGAGCGTCAGGACGCCTTTTGTGCGGCGGGAGACGAGGTGAGATGAGCATCGAGCGGTCGGGTGGGCAAGGGAAGGGGCTTACCGTATGTGAAGCATCCAATGGAGAGACTTTGCAGCAGGGGGTGGTACTTGAACCAGCCGAGAGAGGCGGGGTTGCTGCTGAAGACGATGGCCCATGACGTTACAACAAAGACCTTGGGGGGATATGAGACGCGACACGGCGTGCATATACTACGTGTACTCACTCCGACTGAGCCCTATAGTCGCGAAGACGGGAACCGAACAAGATGAGGACGAAGACGATCAAGCGCGTACACGTAGACGCACCCATACGATAATGTTGGTAGCGCCGTCACCTTTGCGGCCTTCAGGCTTGATGACATCGGAACCCATGGTGGCTGGTGGAGGGATTGCGGTGGAGTGTTCGGGATGGAGAAGACCTTGTCGCTCTTCAAAGATAGGGTTTTCGTCAAGCGAGTTGCGGTTTGTGGTGGATGTCATCGGGTCAATCGAGGGTTTATCAGACTTGCGCCTTCAAATATGTACAACACACATACACCGATATCAGGGGGACTTTTTCCGTTACCACTTGCACAGCTGCGCCGACTGCGGAGACTCGCCCTGGCAAGGTCTACTCGGACTAACTTCATCAAGGGGGGGGAGTTAATTAGGTGATTATGTAAACAACACATATGGATAAGTCAGCGAGGTACATACATACAGTGAAAACAACAACGCAGAAAAAAGATGCAATACCAAAAAAACATGACCAATATTAGAATCAATTCTCCCAACGTTACTGACCGTCTAATCGTGGCCACGAACCCTCTTCCTTCCACTTTTCTACGACTTCCCTTAATGCCTCGTGATCGAACGACGGTCGCTTCAGTTGATATCCAATGATGCTTTTGATCTTTCCATTGTTGTATGCAAGCTTGTGTTTCGACAGCGCAAACTTGTCCATATATGCGTTCAAGGGCGTGTGTGTGATGGGTGGGTTAGATTGCTGCAGCATCTCCGTCCAAGTCCCCACGTGGTGCTCGTTAATCTCCTCTACCAGATCCTCTAACTTGAGCTGATAGGCGATCAACATGACTAGTTGTATCACCTGACGAATACAGGCAGCGCACCTTTGCAAGCGTCGTCTCGAAATTCGAGTAAAATTCAAAGGTCGTGCCGAAATGTTCGGTGATCATCGAACCACCTTTCGCTAACGTCGTCTCCGAGTCATCCACCAAATTAAACAGGGGAGCGATCGGCTGTTCGTCAGGAGAAATCATCCCCTCTACCTCCTTGGCCTTACTCTTCTCGTTATGAAAGGGTATCTTTTCACCAGCCAAAGCGATGGCCTGTTCGCGACCGTGCTCGTTCACCCACTTTGCACAGGCCCACAGTGCGCCTGCCACGTCATCGACATGGACGGTGTGTACAGGTTCCTTTCCGGGTCCCCATCTGTGAACGCTTGTAAGCCGGGGAAAAAGTTGACGAGTCGGGTGAAACGTACATGGTCTTCATTGGCTTTTGCATATAGCCATATACCGATGCCACGGTAATGACGAGGGGATCTCCAGTCACGGTGTCAGAATCATATAACCAAAATAGCAGTGAGATTCTCACAGAGACCATACTCGACGTACGGACCGTAAACGAAGCCGGAGCGCAAGATAACAAGGTTCAGGCTAGTAAGAGTGAGCTGAGATTCTCGGACTAATTTCGGAAATGTACCCTTGAATGGATGCTAACATGCGGAGTGTTTCATGCCACCAGACATCGAGCGGTTTTACTGGTCTGACGTCCTGTTTCTCATCATGTGGACCCTTGTCGGGAGATTCATATACGGGCTGTTGTAGACGGACGTATGCCTTGACGTTGCGTTTTGCGGCCTCCAAGGCGATGATGCGGGCGACAGTAAAGGTAAGCTTGATGGCGATCTAAGGAGTGATAGGATCAGCGATAGGAGATGGAAACGGGATAAGGGGGCGTACGACTTCGCCACGGTCATGATTAACCTCGCCGGTGAGATCAAAGACATAAGAATAAGGAGGCTGACCCGGGGGCGGATCAAAAGCGCAGGCAACGGCGACTGGAGTGTTGTCAGATGGGTATCACGGGCTGGGGTGGGTACATACCGGGGACGGTGAGGTTGGCCTGGCGGTATTCGACGTCTGGATGAGAAAGGACTTTTGGAAATTGTGCACCGAGATAGCTGTAGAGGGAATGAACAAAGACGATGAGGGTGTGACAGGTGACTGACGTTGTTGGAGGTGAGACGGTGAATTTATCGACGATGCGAAGGTGCTGTGAAGGGGTTTAGAAAGGGGAAGAGGGCGAGAACGGAAACATACCGAGACGAGGGGAGTACCAGTACCGTCTGGTGGTACGAGGTGGGCAGCGAGTGCGCGCGAAAACGTGTTAAGGCCACCTAAGAGAGATCGGAAATGATCTATAAGAAAGTAGAACGTACACACCGAAAATGATTGCGGTCGGTTTGTTGACCATGGTAGAGAGGACGAATGAATTTGGTTACCTCTCGCCACTTTGTGGTAACTTATAGCACTTACTCTTCGCACACAAGATTTATAGATTACGTAATATTCTCAATCAACACAAATTCGTTCAAATGACGTCGCTACCTTTGAGATACACATACACGCTCGAGAAATCTTTCTTGCAAAGCTCTGGTCGCCGTTCCATCGCCTTTGCGTAGATATCTCCCGCAGCTTCTCCAAGTGGGAGCGCGCTCTTATTCGCACTCGCCATGTTCCGTGCTAGATCCATGTCCTAGTATGCTGTCAGTCATTCAATTTGCTGACACATACTTCTCTAGCTTACCTTCAACATAAGCGCAGTGGCGAAGCCCCCTTCATAGTCCTTCTCGCAAGGTGGCGACTTGTCCGGAACCGAAGACGGCACCGGGTTGTTGACAGAAGAAGCCCAGCAGCTCCCCGTCGAACTATTGATTACACCCGCAAGAACTGCAGGGTTCAACCCTAATTTCCGCCCAAGCAGCATAGCCTCTGCCACAACAATCTGTTGCACACCCAGCACCAGATTATTGCAAATCTTGGCACCTAACCCCGCCCCAGATGCCCCACAGTGGATTATCCGCCGACCCATCAGCTCCAGGATTGGTCGTGCCTGCAAAAAAGTTTCTTCTGGTCCCCCGACGAGAAACGAAAGTGTGCCTGCTTGCGCTCCGCCGACACCTGTTTCAACTCAATGGCCGCGATAATTTTTTTTTGATATTAAGTACACACCTCCCGATACGGGTGCATCGACCACACGTGCCCCTGTCTGCGTGACATCGCTGGCCACATCGCGCGCAACTCCCACGTCCAGTGTCGTAGAATCAATGAACAACGATCGTTCCGTTTCAGCACGCGTGAGTCCTCTCAGTGCAGGTATAATTCCACCCCCATCACAATACACTGTCCTAACCTGAGGTGAAGACGCTAACATGGTGATCACTCTCTCGGAAGATCGCACAGCTCTACCAAATGCGTCTACATGAGCTGATCGTGCACAGTAAAGCATGGAGCCACCTACTCCTCGGGTGTCTGCACGATCTCCATGCTCGCGCCAGGAAACTGAGACAGGAACTTCCGACGGAATGTCACCGCACTTTCTGGCACGGCGTCACACACCACAAAGCGTGTGTCGGCGGATTGCTTCAACTGCTTGGAGAAGAGGTTGTAGGCCATTTCTGAGCCCATGCGACCCAGCCCGATGAACGCAGTGCTCTTGGAACGCACCACACGAGAGTCAAGTATACGAACGGTCGGCCGCATGGTTGGTCAGGTCCAGAAGGAAGTTCAAGTTTAGATCACAATGTTGCTTGTTCATTTCAACGTCGGTTGGATTACGTCAGCACAAGTCCGAGAATAAGTGTCGCCGTTTGAGAGTAACTAGTAACCACTCGGCGCCATGATGTTTGCTGCAGCAACATCCTTTTTCTCTCGAACAGCGATATCACAGTCCTATAACATCGGCTTACAATCAGGCAGTCGCTCATCCACACCAACTCCTTCAGGATCAAGCTCGCTTTCTGGTACACACTTCCCCGCAGCCTCTACGAAAGTTGGTCTATGGAAGGTTCAGGATGCGACACACAAGGTCACGAGCAAGCGCGTATCCGTCTGGTCATTCGACAAACGAGCTGAAATGGAGGGCCTCGGCCCTCTATCTAAGGAACGCGTCCTCGAGGTCCTCAAGGCCGAGGTCAAAGCTGTGCTTATGACTGGCAATCGTGTAGAACTAACCACGTATGTAGGCTGCTGCATTGAGTAAATTGCGTCATCCATCCATCCTTGGTACGTCCCTTCCGTATTCACTATCTGCTCACCTGACCAGATCTCGTGAAGAGATGGTCGAGCCTCTCGAGGAAACTCGCAGCGAGCTCATCTTCGCGACGGAGCCCATTCTGTCTTCCTTGGATATGTCAATACCACGGGGGTCGTATCATACCCCTGTCGTCGAACTTGATGAGATTGAAGCAAGTGATGGTTCCCTTGCTGCCCCTCGTCGTGTGTTGATCTTCGCCCAGATCCAAAAGGGTATCCTTCAGCTGTGCAAGGGACTTTCGTTCTTGCATTCATCGGCAAAACTCATTCATTCAAACTTAAAACCAGAGTGCATTATTATCAACGGAGCAGTACGTGAACTGCCCTTATAGTGTCATCTACGTGAGGCCGATTACTGGCTGCTGCAGGGTGACTGGAAAATATCTGGACTCGGTTTGACCATCTCCTTGATGACGGCCGATGGATCACCGTCACGATGGGAGTTTCCCGGATTTGATGGTCGAGCCCCCTCTTACATCCAACGCTCATTTGATTACATCGGTACTCTCATTTCCTTTGCTTGTTGGCAGTGTCGGTATGAACAATCACGACAGCTCCGGAACATGCTTTGGATGAGGTACTTGTCACGGCGTCTGACATGTACTCTCTCGGTGCTGTCATATATGCTGTTCACTGTAAAGGTAAACCGCCTTTCCAGAATCATGGAAGCCTCGGGGGTCTGCGCGATAATGCGGGTCGACCAGTTCCAGATATAGGGAACTTGGACCCAGACTTGCAGGGTATTTTGTTCCATGTTTGCACCATTTACCCGAGCCTGATAATCAAATGCTCTAAGATCTCTTACGGTCACTCATCACGCGGGGGTCCCAAAGTAGGCCAACTCCTTCCACTCTTCCATCTCACCCTTTCTTCTCTTCGCTTCCAATCTCCACCCTAAACTTCTTGGATCGATCAAATTTTACGGCAAAGACGCGAGAAGAAAAAATATCCTTTATGAAAGGCCTAACCGGAGTTCTAAGCAAATTTTCGGAAGGTTTAAGAACACGGAAGATATTACCATCGCTGCTAGAAGAGGTACGGCACCTTCGGTCCGGACGTCGCCCGAACGCGTGCTGACATGACGCGGTATGGCAGATGAAAGACATTCATCTCCTTCCATATCTCCTTCCCAATGTCTTTGCTATCTCGAATATTCTGTCGGCTTCCCAGTTTGCACAGCTTGTGTTGCCCAGTCTGAAGCCATTGTTCACCGTCAAAGATCCACCGCAAAACATGCTTACGTTGCTAGATAATCTTGAAATGCTGCAGAGCAAAACTGAAAAGGGAGTCTTCCGGGAACGTGAGTGCTGGTTTCATGTCCTTCCTTGAGGTACCAACATATAATGAAGAGGTGTTGCCGCTCGTGTATCATGCACTGGAATCGGAGCATTCTGTGGTGAGTATATTGGTACGGTTCACGTTACATATATTTGATCATCCGATCAAACAGGTTGTAGAACGGGCTTTGGGGGTGGTCCCTAACCTATGTGAAACCATTGATTATGCGGAAGTGTCCGGTGTACTATTTCCTCGCGTTGCGGTTAGTCGATCTGAGGATCATCATCATGGTATGCTCATATCTCCGTAGTTAGAATTTACCAAGACCAAACTACTCTCGGTCAAGGTCGCCACACTGGTCACGTTCCTGAGTATGGTTAAGACTCTCGATCAAGTCAGTCTATATGTCTCATTGCCCGGAACATGGATTGAGGGTATTGCTAGACGAATCTGACACAAAAGCTGTGTCCTCTCTTGTCGAAGATCCGCACCAAGGAACCCGCTGTGATGGTATGTCCACGTCCCCCCAGCACGAAACATGATCAAATGCATTGTGTCTTACAGATGGCTACTCTTTCTGTCCAAGAAGCTATGGGTTTCAAGATTGATAGAGAAGCCGTGGCAACTCTCGTCCTCCCACAACTCTGGTCGATGTCCATGGGACCATGTATGTCGGCTGTGCATGCCCAAGTTTCTTAGCTGAGACTCGCGTTCATTCAGTGTTGAGCGTCCAACAATTCCAGCGATTCATGGGGGTCATTCACAAACTCGGGGAACGGGTTGAGAAGGAACACAACCAATTCCTACGGGACTCACAACGCATAGAAGACCAATCAACGATTTCTAATGGTGTTCCAGCGCCGAACTTTGACTTGGGTGTCGACTTTGAAACATTGGTGGGACGTAACAATACCAATATCAAGCCCGATACGGTCGTCGATTCAAAGGGCTGGGATGACGATGTTTGGGGAAGCATATTTAATGGCACTCCCGAGGTCAGCAGAGTGCATTGAAGCTGAAACCAAGTGCTAATGATTCAGCAGACTCCTGGAACATCGATCACAACGCCCATGGCACCACAGACCATTAGTCCACCAGCGGCCCTACCCACTCAACTTCCACAGACCCAATCGCTACCTGCATCCCCACGACTTGCGACTGATACGGCATTTTCACGACCTTCACGGCTAGGTGCCAAACCGATACCCTCATCGTCATTTGATAGATCGGCCTTCCCAAGTTCACAGCCAATTCAACCACATCGCCTGTCGAGCCCACCATCACAACCACAGTCCGTTTCGACATATTCCACGCTACCTGCCACTGCAGCTCAGAAGCCCAACTATAATATATCGCTTGCTGATCTCACGACAGCTCCATCCAAAAGTCTTGCGTCTCCTCCTAATTATATTACACCGAACTATACCGCCTCTACGACCTTTATGCCTTCAATGTCGTCACCTCTTGGACCACCGCAAACATCTTCTCTTTCGATGTCGTCTATGTTAACGCCTATGCAACCTACTCGCGTTGTTGCGACTAACAAACCGGCGACAAAGGATGATTGGGGTGACTTTGATCCTCTCAAATGAATTTAGACGAATTGTACTTAGTGCCGTAGTCCGAGTGTGATTCTGCGAATAAGTACAAGACGGGTTCAGCTCGTTTGTTTATGTTTGATTGATTCATCCTGCCGAGCGCTGTGTCGTTCCGTCGTAGCACCATCCGAAGGTGCACTTATGAATCGTCGACATCCAGTACAATAAGTAGCAGTCAATCTCACACCTTTTTCTGCATAGGTTCTCTGGATCATCTTTAATCATACATCATCCACAGTCAAAACGCCTCTCAACCGCCACGCAACCGACATGCTAGAGGGGTCCTTCCCCTTCTTCCGCTCACGAACGCGTTCGCACACGACTATATCCTCTCTTCTCGCCATATTCCTCCTTATTAGCCCTGTCTCGTCAATATGGCCATTTTCTCCCAAACGATTCACGCAGAACTCTCTCATGGAGGCAGGTTCCATGGGTCTAGATGACGAAGACCGTATAGTAGCCTTCGGAGACTTCAACGGCGATCAGTTGTGAGCGAACCACCCTTTTCCGCTCCATCACTCGATTCAACCAGACGACAGCCTTGACGTGTTGGCACTCGACTCAACGCAACAACGTTTGTCTGTGTACCTCTGGGATCATGGTCAGCTTGTCGTGCCCTCGTCCACCCGTTTCCTAACCAATCCCTTCTAGATGCATTCATCTTTCGGAAACGCTCTCAGCTGCGACATACGTCGCCCATCTACAACGTCATTCCAGGCGATTTCACGCTGGATGGGAAATTGGATATTCTCGTCATGAGTGGTCGGTCTACAACGACGCTCGATATGGCTCTCTACAAGGGTCATCACGACGGGACGTTTGGTATGTACCCGGTGCCTACATCGTTGACTCAAGCTGGACCTGAGCGTTGTGAACAGAGTCGTCCCCGATAGCGTCGCCTCCGTCTGCGCTTGCACAGCCTATACCCGTCGATCTGGATGGGGACATGAAGATTGATTTGCTTGGGATGGCCCCTTCATCGAGCGTGTTGACAGCATGGAAAAATACGTGGAACACGACCGAGAGCCAGCCGACGCTCTTTGAACTGTGCGGATTTTGGGTCTCGTCGGGGATCGTCTTGCTGACTTGTGCTTTTAGTGTCGACCCGCCTTTGGATGGGTCGAAGTGCAAGTTGGCTTCTCCGCACAGCAATGCCATCATCGACTTGAATGGGGATTGTCTTGCTGGTCAGTTTTTATGATCTAGAGACAGCGTCGTGCTCATGCCCTGTAGATATCTTTCTCGTCTGTGATGAGGGGTCTGGAAGGAAGTCTTTTCAAATTTGGGTGAATAACAAGGCTGCTGGGTTTTCGCT
>JBBPNX010000223.1:0-28743 GCA_038091155.1 Harrya chromipes | reverse complement strand
TTCCAGGGTAGGAACACCCCTTTTCAATGTCGTAGATAGTCCGAGTTTACGCAGCTGAGGCTCCTCGTTGTGTGGAAACGGTTCTGGGGGGTCCGAGTGTACTCGCATCACAGGACCCACAGGGAGTATCACTGTCCGGCTGGCAATGTTGCCCGTCCGTGCAAAGTCGGCTTGTTGGAAGTCCTCGAACCACTCGATTACTTCCTCCGGGCCTGTATCGGTAAACAGCAAGCCAACTTGGCCTTTTGTTTTCTGCCATATAGTGAGCAGGAAGGGATGAGATGGACCAGCGAGACCACATGCCTCGGCAAGCTTGTGCAATCCTGGCTTATGCTCTTCTGCTGGTGTATTTCCAAGTGCCTTTGCCATCACCGCAGCCCTACCAAAAAATATCCGTGCTGAACTGGAGTGCGGTCAGGACGAACAGATTTCTGATGGTCCATGTACTCACTCTCTCCAGAGATTTCGGACGGTTTTGAGATGTGTGTTACGCATCGCTCCAACTTCGAACAGCCAGCAGTACTTCCATTTTTCTGCGCTTTGTTGAATCTGCCGATATCTGTCGTTGGGACGGTGAGAACGATCTGGACGTTGTGCACACCTCGTTCAGCAGCGCATTTTTGTGTTCTCTGGTCTTTTTTGAGACCTTCGTGAGTGATACTGGTCAACGGCGAAAAACGGGGTGTTATTCTCCACGAGTTAGGCGTACGGTCTCTTGATCTCACCAAGTTTTGAGCGTTTTGACTGAGGCATGGTCGATTTTAGGCGTGTGTACGTTTTCAAGTCCGCCAACACGAGTCTCGCTCGGTTTCGCGATGTCGGCAATTTCACCAGAGGAACTCAGCGCCCTCGAGCACGTCCTCCTCAATACCTCCAGAAAAGTTCCCTTGCACGACAGATTCCGCGCACTCTTTGCGCTCAAATCCCTCAAGAATGACGATGCAGTCATGATCATATCAAAAGGTCACTTCGTTCCTTCCCATACGCCTTATCGTGACCTAACCTTTCCAACAACAGCCTTTGACGATCCCTCTGCGCTTCTCAAGCATGAGCTGGCATATTGTCTCGGTCAGATGAAAATGACATCGGCATTACCCGTTCTCGAGTCTGTTTTGCGAAAGGAGGACGAAGATCCTATGGTCCGGCACGAAGTATGTCGTCGTAAGAGCTATTTCTTCGGGACAATCCTCTGACAATCGTCCCGGGATAGGCAGCGGAAGCAATGGGCGCAATTTCCTCTACGGCGTCGGTCCCGATCCTACGCGAATACCTCTCTGATCCTAATCGGAGCGTGCGCGAAACTTGCGAGATCGCGCTCGCCAAGATCGAGTGGGATAACTCGGAAGAGGGGAAGAACTATGTTGCAGCTAGTGAGTCTTCGGATACCGTACCGTATGTTTGTCCTTTCCGATCTGTCCCTCCTCTCCTGACATGCTCATCTGGTCATGATAGTACATATACCTCGATTGATCCCGCTCCGCCGACCTCCCGCCTCCTGTCGGGGCAGCCAAAACCGGACGATGTAACGGAAACATCTATATCATCACTCCAAGAAAAACTGCTAAATCGAGAGCTACCGCTTTTCGAGAGGTATAGAGCCATGTTTGCCTTGCGCAATATTGGCACGCCAGAGGCGGTAGATGCACTTGCGTCTGGTTTCTCTGACGACAGTGCTCTGTTCAAGTTAGTGAAGCAATTGTTCTTGCTGTCTTGTCACTAACATGGTTGCAGACATGAAATTGCATTTGTCTTTGGACAGCTATTATCGGCCCATTCCGTTCCGTCTCTGATCCAGGTCCTGCGAAACGCGAACGAATCCGATATGGTTCGCCACGAGGCTGCAGAGGCTCTGGGTGGTATTGCAACACCTCAAGTGCTTCCGCACCTGAAGGAATGGATGACACGGAATGATTCACCGATCGTCGTCCGTGAAAGCTGCCAAGTTGCCATTGACATGTGGGAGGTGCGAGAGTCACTCTACCATGCGAACACTATTTGACTGTTTACTTAGCATGAAAACTCTGGCGAGTTCCAGTATGCAAACACTCTTGAAGCGGCGCGCACTACTGAACCTGCGGCTGCATGACATGGGCGGAGAAGTTCAATAATCATTGTTGTAAAATTGCGTAGAACAAGATATACATAAACCAAAAGTATACATCTCGATGTGTAGCTGATAGTCAGTGTCCTATGTCCTTGGGCAACACATGAGACTCATCTTAATAGTTATAGGCATTGACGAAAGACATTTACTCGATATCAGACGACATCTGACTTCGATCGGAGGACTGGTGTCATGAAATGCCGTGTGGGGTGTCAAACGTGCTTTCTCGACATCGGACTCAAAGCACTTGATGAAGGTAACTTCGTCTGGGGTCCGAGCCGACAAGTAATACCATTTGTGTTCGGGACTGTACTGGACGCTGAAGGTGCCACCCTCGTGAGTGGTGTAGATGTGACGAGTTGGGACGAGGTCGTTGTCAACACTGACAGTGCGGTAATCAGCGAGGGCGAGAGGGTCGTGGGCCACAGTGTTAGCAATAGGTCTGGAAGACGCATGAGTACATAAGCATTTAGAAAAATCAGCACCTCCAACGTACCTCCAGACATTGATGATGCGGTATCGCCCTTTAAGGAGCTGCTCGGCCTCCTTCCCCAGATGTAGCTCTGCGCGCTGAAGCCGCGGGGAACGTCTGATCAACCATGAACGCTTTGCTGCAGAGAAGAGTGAGAATGCTTCAGAGACTACCGGAGAGCTACTTACCACTGGGGTTCGCAGCGGCGCCTTCAGGCCAACGGCACTACGCCTGATGGTATGATCAAAGACAACAACGTTCTTCGTGCTGGTGTACTTTTTCAAGAGCTCCTCCACCTCTGCATAGTAAGCGATCTTGATCTGATCATCGTCAATTTCTGCTGGAATGATGGGACGAACTGGAACCCGCTGACGTCGAGACCTAGTTTGTCATTTCCTCTCGCATCGTGGATGAGTACAGAGCGAGGTTCCCGGCCAACATTGCTTTATAATGCCTGTCCAGCATACGGCTTGGTAAAGTACTCGGCAAAGTCTGACAAGGCTGAGGTGGTATTGGTGTTCTGTCGCTGCTTACGAAGCAAGATGATCAGCTGAGAGGAACTCGTAGCCGGCACTCAAAGGACCGACGGAATATAATACCTTGAGGTACTAGGAAAATGTAGTCTGGTATCTACTCACAATTGAGTTGAATCGATACTACATGAACGTTCAGTCACTGGCAGAGTCGCAACCGATCAAAACAACCATCGTCACTTGATTTACAATTATCATTATTATCCCAAAAAGACAAGACTCATCTTGTGCTTTGGCAGCGCAATGCTGCAGGACTTGTCGCATATGGACCGCATAACTCAACTCCAGGATGAGATACAACGGGTGAGTGGCTCAATTCATACCTTTTGACCCATTTCTAATTGACCATGCCATTTGTCGTTTATTCATTGTTTTGTGTTTGCCCCTTGTCTTGACCAAACGTTCCCTTTCGCTTTTCATGCGACTGTATCGACGTGACGCTCGGTTCCATGCAATCAGCTCCTGATGATCATGTCGAGTAGCATTGGTTACCTCACTTCTCGGTCGACTTTCCTCCAGGTCAGCCCCGAAATACCCATCACGAAATCGCGCAATCCGGACAAGTTTGATCCGCCGGAGGTGTTTGAAGGTGAGCTCAGTGTTTTTATTCCCTCGTTCACCGTTTCCTGCTCCTTTTTCCATACATGTCCGCCATACCACTGTACACTCACTTGGACTTGTCGACTCTGGATTCGGTCCACCGTTCGCCACGCGATTTTTAATGTAGCCAGCAAGCGAGAGCTCGTCGACGACTTGATCGTCAAAGCGAAACAGATCGAGGTGCTTATTCAGTCCCTTCCTGTCCCGGAACCAGAGGAAACACAGGCAAGTCTCGGTTGTTCTTACTTGCCTTCCCGCTTCTCCGTTTTCTCCCGGCTGACGCAACGCCCCTTATGGCGCGTATTTCCTGCAGGCACATCGTCTCCAAGTTCTTGAATCCGCTATGACAGAGGCAAACGAAGAGTACATCCGGGCAGTTGATCGCGCGAGTCCGTACACGGTCTTCCTCTTTTTCGTGATGCCCTCGCCTGTATCACTGATGCTAACCCTTGGTATCTGGATCGCCGGACCTTCCAACCCCACTTTAGAGAAACTGCACAGTCAATTTTCAGAGCTATTGCGCATGTTGTTGGATAACGCGGACGTCGAGGTGGATCTGGCTTCAAAAACGAATTGACCTTTGAAGGATGCGCGTTCTTTGCCACTTCGGTGTTGTTCCATTGATTCCAATCGACATGCCACCGCCAATTGCACGGCCCGTAGACTGGCAGGTTGCTCAATCTTCGTGTACAAAAGCTATGACAAACCGCAATAAATCCCCTAAATTCTCAAGATTTCAGCCTTCATTAGGTCGGCCTGCCATAAACGTATGTTCAACGCCGCAAGATTACATTCTCCGTTGTCCAGCGGATGTCGGTTCCTGTCACGATTGTTAAAGCAGAGGTGAAGTCGGGTAGACAATTACCACTCAAAGGAAACAGCTGGAAGTCGTGCAGATATGTATATCACGGTGACACAGAATGGTCGCGCCAGAAAGACGCCCATTTAGTCAAGTCAGAGGTTATCAATCCAAGTTGGTCGCAACCTCAGTTGACACATGTACAGCTACTAGCTAGAGATAAGAGTGTTGAGGACGAGCGGCGCAGACTTAGGATCAAATGTAGACACATTACAAAGTTGTCACGATGGACGTATTGATCCCTGACGGACTTGTAGCCTCGAGAAAAAGGATTGTTAGTGAGATTAGTGCTGTGACGAGGAGTCGCCAACAGCCGAGAATATTCTTACCTACATTTACAACATTGAACAAGTCAGTGGTCTTCTCCCTCAAGTTCGTCCAGCATAGATGATTGGGAGATGGCCGATTGTGCCATCCTCGCCATTGCGTCAACGACGCAGACAGTTCATACTCTTCTCCAAAGCATGTCGTTTGTCCTTCACTTTGGGTCTGGCTGACAGGCGATTCTAGAACTCGTGAAAGACGTCGTCCTCGGTGAACAGACCTCTGTCGTGCCATGGACGATTGCGAACAAGTATTACACGGCCGAGGTCAGGTTTCTCGTCCATGCACTCCCCTCTTGGACCCCGGTGCAAGACGAACTCTTGGCCCCTGCTCTCCTGTTTGTTTGGAATAGAGGAGAGGTACTTCCATCCGTATCCATCTCTGGGCACGCGCTGATCCGTCTTCCATAGCCTTATCTTGACCAAATACGCAAACTCTCCCAACACACATCTCAGCGTGACTTCGAAGTTGCACTTGCCATCAGACTCCCCTCCACCGGATCCACTTTGCCCGCAGAGATCGAAGATGACCAAGACATAGATGTCTATTTGTCTTCTGAGGGATTCGAGTTTGTCGATATACCAGACATCGAAGATCCTTCGCCGGACCGTACGGGTGGGTTTGCAGCCATCTGTACTATGCAGTAGTATTCACCTTCCCTTCCTTAGGCATTTCCGGGATACCTCGGATCATCGATGCACTGAGTACCATCATGTGGCCGTCCATGGTTCGGCAGAGCTCCAAACGAGTTACAACGTCTGGCTTCATCGGCGCAGTACAGAGTAACACTATTTCCTCAGATGAGTATCACAATCTTGCACGATTGGTCGGAGAGAGAATATCTGGAAACGATGGTGATCGTATGCGGCGAGAGCTCGAGGAACTCGAACGCTGGCTCGACCAAGACACGTTGCCGGGCGACACAGATCCGCGTTCAGCCGAAAGCGAGGACGAAGCCGTTCTCTGGAGCACTGTCGTTACTCCAGGAACTCTATCTCCTTCCTCGAGTGGGTTTCTCGAGGGTTCGCGTCCCACGACACCCAAACCAGGTTTTGATGACGATTTTACTTCCTTCGTCTCTGCTTCGCCTGCTCATCCCGCACGTGCCCCCGATATATCTTCGGAGAGTCTATCGTTTCCACTGAGGTTTGCACCTCTCAATTCCGCGAGTTTCAGTTCTACTTTTAGCTTCGATTCCGCTTCGTCGGGCCGTTCAACCCCCATTCTTGATGACCACGCAAGCTTCGACACGACTCGATTAGCACCTGGCGAATCTTACAAGGCCCTCGGTTCTGTTTCCGACTTTGGCGATCCAGACAAGGAGTCGGTCAATTTAGAACAGTCATCTAACAGTAGCGACAAGGAAGATGAAGATATGCCATCACGGGCTGAAATCGCGGAAACCTCGCACGAGATTTTTGGTACCATGCCTCTTTCGCAGTCTCCCGTGCAGGAACGGGGTGACAACACACTTGGTGGGGAACCCGGTATCGAAATCCCGGATGCCGATCTCGAGCACTTTGATTTGCAAAGAGTGCTAGGCGCGGTGCAAGGACTGAAAGAAGAGATTGCTGGGATGCCCGATAAGGAGAGGAGGAAGGCTGCGGCAAGGGTAGCTTTAGGTCTTGCATATGGGCTCACCGGTGACCCAGATTCGGAAGCGAGCTAGGGGCTTGTCTAATACCGGTCGATGGATGTTTCTGTTACTGTAATAGGGATGTCTTGAAGCTAGGCACCTTTGTGGCGTGATACGAAACAGCGCATGCATTATTGGATCGTGAACTGGCGCTTATAATTTAGACTACATCCTTGATTGTTTGAATAACTCTTTCTTCCGCGTGAGCAGCGAGATGGCGCGGACGACGTACGAAAAAAATCACTCCACATCCTCGTCAACACTTTTCGCGGTACCAGTCTCATCTCTGATGCCTCCTTCTGCAAAGCTCAAGATTCCTACCATATCCAACTTTGAAACCACGTCTTCTGCTTCCGCAACATCCATTTCACCAAGAACCTTGTTCACTGCTTCCAATGTCCCGAGTCTCAGTGCGTCCTTGAGAGTGTCACTGAACCCTTCGAAGACGGACCATCGCATCATCAGTGCTTTGCGCACTTCTTCGACGTCGAGGCCCTCCGTTCCAGGACCCTCGAGGACGAGATCGTCAGGAGGAGGACCGTCGGGTACGTTGAAGGAAATGGTAGAGTCGGCGTTCTCAGGTACGAGCTGGATCTGCTCTTTCTGTGAAGTGGAGGCGGCGGCGGCGTCGCTGGCGCTGGCTGCCACCCGAGTGACAAGATGAGCATAAGTATCTTCAACATCCTTGACGAAGATGGTGATGGCACGTTTGTCGCCCGAAATCATCCTAGGTTTCGCGATGATGACGGTCAGACTTAATACGACCACACAGAGGGGGTTATAACCCACTTTTGGAAAAACACCCTCACTCCATCACGACCCAATTTGTCGCAGTATTGTAAAAGCAAGCTCTGGTGCACGCATTGTTTTGCGTATTTCTCCTTTCCATCCGCCTCTGCCTGGAAAGCGGCGACAAGGAGAGCATCGGATGCACCTGGGACGACGACATCGCGGTTGCTCTGTATGAAGGAAAAGGACTGGGCATAGTTCCATAGCGGTAACTTGGAGAAGGCAGCGAGAGATGGGGTGAGCTCTGGTAGATCTTCTGGCTGATCGTCTGACTGGTCGTCCTCGGTGGAGGTATCGGCAGCCGAGGAAGGGACTGCGGCAGCATGAGAAGAAGAAGATGCAACGGGGTTCAGTACTTCGTAAGTTGTTGTAGTTTTAGTTGTCCTGGTTTTTGGAGACGTATCCACGATCGCATTCTTGATTGGGGGCGGGACAGGCGTAGGAGGGACGTACTGAACGACATCGTCCATGGGTTAGCACCATCGGCAAGTCGAAGAGGGGACACGAAATAAGATACCTTGTTTTCCCAACCCTCGTGGATGTCGTCGCTAGTGATATGCTTCTTCTGCTCCTTGATCTCTACGTAGAGATCAGCCTGGAGCTGACGTGTATGCTCTGCGAGCTGTGTGACGTGTTTTTTCACGCCATCAAGGACGGCGTTTTCTTGTTCGTCCTTGGGGAGTTCCTTGACGGTGTCGTAGATCTGGAGAAGAAGTGATAGAATCATAGCGTCGTATGTGGGCTGGTCCACTGCATTGGTGAGCGGTGCTGCAGCGGATGGGTTTGACTGGAGACGATCCACTAGATATTGGAAGAATGGGAGACCAGCGAGAGATTGTCCGGCATCAGCGTCTTCTGGGAGGTCGCCCGCAGCAGTAGCGGATGCGCCGGCGATGCGCTCCTTGATTCTGATGAGACGGGGATGGAGGACGTTGTTACATGTGATCTCGGCTTTGAGTGCCTCGATCTTGTGCTTGCGGGCTTCACGTTTCTCGTGTATATCGCGTTGCTTCCATCTGATGAGAGAGCGCTTGTCGACATTGGGGTGACCTTCGATGTCGGAGTCGTCTGAGAGCTCAAGCTGGTCCCACTTGGAGTAGTTGAGGGGCATCGTGGAAGTAGTAGACGATGGTTGTCGATGTCAGAGTGTACGAAATGACTCCGAGCGTCTGATGTTGATTACTGCTCGCCGGCGCTGTCAACGTCGCCGGAGGGTTGTAGCCAGCGAGTCTGACGGGGTCCGTGCGAGTGGCTGAGCGAGAATTTCGGGGTGTTATTCACATCTTGGTTCTCAACACCCATCACCCCAAATTCACCCCAATGGACATCGACGTCGCGCAACCGCAGTCGGCCTCACCACCTGCCACCTCAACAATGGACATGGCCTCCTCGTTGCGAACCGCAGCACTTTTATCCAGGAAGCGCCGGAGGATTGTTGCTGACACACCCGCCTTGCCTCCTCGCCTTGCCCCAGAGCCTTCCCTGCAACTCGACTATGGCTACGACGACCCAACGGCTGCCCAACTCGACCGCAAGTTGTCCCTGGTTCTACAAACACCAGTCCCAGAGCCGACTGACCAAAGAGAAGACATCGAGGACGGTCAAATTCGTGAAGAGGGTGAAATTAGTGACACCGAAAACTCGCCTCCACCACGACGGTCACCCACTCCGCCCCCAAGGTTGAGGCAACGCCTTTTCGTTTCCCAACCCCAGGAATCTGCAAGAACCGAAATCCCTCTGTCCGCGCATCCACCAGCTCATATTGATGCCACAATAACTTCTCCGTTGGAAGCGCCTGATGCTCAGTCGTGGCAAGCTGCCAGTCTTGAACCTTTTGTTCTCGAGACATCTACGTACCGACTTGATGCCAATCATGTCAGGCCAGGACTCACCAGTGCGTCATCAATCCCACGTCAGTCAGCTCTCCGTTGACTCTACTTATAGTGACTCAAGGTCAATACAATACCACCAAAGACATAGTTCTTGATCTTCTTGGATGGGGCGTTCCTCCCGAATATCTCTTGGAATGCGGCTTAAGCCGGCATGTCATCTTCTATGTTTTTTCGGAACTCAATCTACGGCTTCCAAGCAATTTGGATACAAGTGGGCTCATTCCGTACCCAACCCCTGAGATGCTCGCACTTATACCAGTTTCTCCATCCTTGTCCACGCGCTCCTTGCATTCGTCGTCGTCTACAATGCCCCCTCCATCTGTCATTCCAGCTCGAGCTTCTCTTGCCGAGCGCATGAGCACGGAGCGCATCGACACTCGGATGTCCACACCAGACCCCTCTCCGTTCATCAAGGCTGAGCCAAGTTCGCCATCGTCCGCCGATCTCTCCAATTCCCACTCGTTGCTCATGATAGAGCAACAGCGGCGCCAGGAACTACTCGCCCGCAAGGCCGTCATTGCCTCTCGAAAGGCCCGACAAACTGAAGTGCCAGGTTTTACCACTCCAACTAAAGACGAGGACATCGATGGAACTGCAGTTCCCGCTTCATCTGTCGACGATTTCTTAAAGACAATCGAGCCTGTTCCGCATCTAGATGATCGTGATAGCGACAACCATAACCGAGGGTCCTCTGTCGGTACAACCCCCCTTTCAAGCTCGGACCGCATGGATGTTGATGACCTGATTCCTGGTCTAATTGGCGTACCTAGAGACACTTGCACTTTCTCCCCGGGTCCTTCAAGCAACCTCAAGTCATCTACAGGCACGGCCTTTTTCGCGGAGCAGCACTCACCGATCGCATTGCCCACCGGGTCAGCGGACAATGTCAGTCTTACCGACGATGGTGTGGAACGAACTTCAGCGATGTCTGTGGATATGGCTGCCTCAGGCTCACTTACTCCCACCCTTCAAGCCAATCTGAGTTGCGCGAGCTTGGACGGCGACAGCGGCTTTCTACAACGGCGCGGCTTGAAGCGTCCTGTGGCAGCTGACTTTGTGGATTTTGACAATGGTCCAGGATCCCCCCGTGGTCATGGAAGCTTATCTTCTAATGGTTATCCCAATGGAGGTCCACATCCCAACCATCTTTCCAGACGCAGTGCCGGTAGTTTTGCTGGAATCAGCGGCATGCGTCGTTGTGTTATCGAATTGAGCGATAGTGAGGATGAGGGTGACAATCAAGCGATGGAAGATCGTGTAGGAAACGGTGACACTTGGGAGTATTCTCCCATAGCTATCACAGCATCTACCACTCGCGCTCCGCCGCGGCTCGCCGCGACACTGTCGATGTCTTCATCTCTGGGGGCTTCGGTTAGTAACAACGGTAACGCGGTGCAGCCGCCTCCTTCAGCGCCTGCCACGAACGCACTCGCAGAAAAGGAGGAAGAGATCAAGAGAATGCGACAGCTCATTGCCCAAAGAGAGGAGTTGCGGTTGAAGAAACTTGCGGCAGTGAGTCTTTTAGAGTTCTGTTCTAAGAGGTGCTTAGTGCACACGTAGATGTCGGGAAAGTCAACACTAGTGATTACTGAAGTGCAAACCTCAGAAGTCACGGTGGCGGTGAAACAGGAGGAACCAGTCAAGGGCTCGCCGAGTCGCACAAACTCATCAATGTTACTCTCGTCTCGAGATTGGAAGAACTCTTCTTCCATCTCAGAACTGACAAGACATGGTTCGTGTTTTTTACCGTCTCATCCACCCTGACTGGTCTGGATGTACTCCTCATTCGCTTATCACGGCGATCTTATATTGGGTTTGATTGTGCGTTGACTCAAATTGGACTCAGGTATTTTGGGAGCAGTGGCCGATGGGAAGCGAGATCCTGTGACCTCCGACAATTCGGTGACGGTTCACAGTCTTGGCACAACTGGTACCGATAGTGACCGAAATGACATATCGACTCAAGAGACGTCCACCATTGGTTCTCTCTCTCGGTTTTCCGCCAGTCCGACAGCCGGCTGATATATCTCTTTTGCTTTCTCTCCCCCCCCCTACCTTTCCCCCTGGTTTTTTTTTGTAAATCTACCGTGATTATATTCGCTTCTTCTGTCATTCCTGCCTGTCTTTCATTCCTTTGTCGTTCGTTTCCCCCCTTGGTTGTATTGTTCGGGTTCTCGCTGGTTTGATTTCAATTTCATTACCGCCGGTGGGGTTTTGACTGGGGGGTTGCAGGACGCGAACGTTTCGTGCAGGATGGAGATTCTGACGATGAACAAGGTATGTTCGCCATTGTTATTCATCCTCGGTCATTCTCTTCTCCCTCGTGTTGTTACTCACAGCCTGCTTACCCTCTCGCTGTCTTCGCGGCTTGTTTAGAGCTGATAGTTACTGGGGATACACAATCCGGACAAGTGGCAAGAATCCGTTCCTTCTTTTATGTTAAGTGCTTCCCCCTTCCTAACTTCGCCCCCTTTTGTTTCCGCCCCTTTCCGTCCACGCGACACCGTAATCATATGCTTAGGTACCACCGTTGGAAGAGGCTATTCGTCAAGAGTCCTTCGCCGCCGGTGATTCCGGAACATCATCGTCGGCACAGGTGCGTGCTCCAGTCTGGCTTGTTATGGAGGCCATGTGGCCTGGTATGTTGATGTGTGCTGATGTAAATTGGTGGTTGCCGTTGGCGATAGGTCCTCCGGCTCCAATTGCCGCAATCACAAAATGAAGCGCCTGAAGTAACAAGATCTGGCTTTCCATTGTACGATTCCCCTCTCTCTCGATATCCGCTCCTTCGTCCTCGGTTCGGACCGGACGCAGGCGCGGCGAATACCTCTTTTGGCGGCGTGCAGTCTGAGACAACTACTGCATCGCAAGCCAGTGCTTATGTTACCTCCCCTACTAGTGTACATTTTCCGTCCCCTATTTCGTATACTACAGGCGCTGTGTCCTCTCACTCTTCCTCCCCTATTTCTCTCTCAGACCTCAAGCAATTGAAGCAAGTGGTGCTGCACCGTTCGCTCGCGCAATTGATTAGGCGCAGTACGGATCTTCGGGTGTGCCAATACGAGGTGCCCGGTGGCGGTGTATGTCGTGACAAGGACTGTGGAGAGCTGCACCTCAGCCGAATAAGCAAGGAGCCGAGTGGTGCGTCATGATGATGCTTTATGTGCGAGCTGACTGAACGTGCCGATGGTCCTGTCACCGCCGTGATTGCAGATACGGAGGTTGCAGTATACGTGCACGGTCTGCTTCCTCGGCCGTGGAACGGACGGTGCGACGTGCGGGCTCTTGAAATTGCGCTCGAGGGCGTGCGGCTACGTGGTGGCGTCACGGACGTTGACAGGCGTGTCCGGGAGGCACTTGGTGGACTTGGTATACCGATGAGCTGACCGCACGCTGACATTTGGTCTCCTGCCTGGCCAGAACGTGAACGACGTGGAACGAGCTGAACGGACTGTAACTCGAGTGTCAAGATGACAGGGGAAAGAGCGCAGAGCGCCACAGGAGCGATGCTTCTGAGGAGGACGATATTTGTTGCCACATTGATTCTGGATTGTTTTGTTTTTTTTGTTGATTTTTTTTAATAATATTTTGTTGAATATGGCAGTGTGCAATGATCCGAAAAAGGGTAATGATTTGATAATCATCCGCGAAAAGGGGAATGGTGTATTCCCAAAAGGGGGATGTGGGAGTGGCGGCTGCGGAAGCAGATTCCGGGGATTACCGGGATGTGCCTGATGGTGGAAATATACTCCGACGTAACCAAATAAACAAACACATTGGGCAGTCTTTTTTTGATCGTCCAGACTGAGACAACACACGCCCCCGTTGACACTCCCTCCCTTTTCCACCTCCTTCCAACTTCAGCGATTCCTTTTAAGGACGCCCTCCGCACCCTCGCTGACATCGTCACTGCCCGCTCATCGTCGTCCACATCCCCAACACATCCCATCCCCGCCCTCATCCTCACTCCTACCGCATCGCGTCTTGCTCCTCCGCAAGCTACATGGCCTATCGCCATCTCCCATCTGCATCCAGTACCTCACCATCTTATCCGTATTCCAAGACCGCGGCCCATCACGGTCAGCAGCCTTCCCTTTCCGGTCAAAACATCCAGGACGACCCTGCTTCATCCTCACCGACGATGCGTAAGCGCCAGCGCACGGGCCTCGACATCTCCGCCACTGCTGTCCCCGATCCTCAGCAACAGCCCGCTCCACAGTCAGCTCAACCCCCACACCAGCAGCCCCATCTCCCCCAGCAGGGCGCCGTACCAGAAGATGGCTTTATCAACGATCAAGACGCGGCCGAGAGCGCTGGCGATGAGGACGACGAAGAGGAAAAACCAAAGGACAAGAAGGCAGGGAGGCGCAAGATTAAGATCGAGTTTATTCAGGATAAATCGCGACGTCACATAACATTCTCCAAAAGGAAAGCTGGTATGCGATCACCCTCCTTTGCCTCTCTCGTGTTTTTCCTGAAAATGTTGCTTCACTTTCGCAGGCATTATGAAAAAGGTATACACGTCCATCGTGCCGTCGCCTATCGCTTATCTAACCATCTTACTTCCTCAGGCCTACGAGCTTTCCACGCTCACAGGTACCCAAGTATTACTTCTCGTCGTTTCGGAGACTGGTCTTGTATACACTTTCACGACTGCCAAGCTACAGCCCCTCGTCACACAACCTGAAGGAAAAAATCTCATTCAAGCCTGTCTTAATTCCAATACCCAGGGAGCTACTCATGGCGGTGCCATGGCACCTAATGTGCATGTTGGTGCCCCCATGAACCGTGCTAACCAATCAATGGCCATGTCTCCCGGTGGCACCACCAATCTTCCTGGCGGTCTCTCCATCCCAGGTGGTCCGGTCGGTGGCCCCGGTCCCACCAAAGAGGACGGTGATGAAGAAGGTGATGAAGAAGTCACCCATACCGGTCGTACTGCGTCAGCCGGCAACAAGCGTCGTCGTCGCCCCTCCACGACGGCAGCCTCAGCGCCAGGTCGCACTGGACCCGGTTCCCCCCAAACACCCAATAGCACTATTCCTCCGCCTCTTTCCATTCCTGGCGCATCTCAGCATCAACCCGCAACCCAGGCACCACCACCTCCGCAGATTTCGCTTGGCTCTCCGACGAGCCCACAGCAGCAACATTCACAGGTACCCTCATCCCCGCAGTATGGTCCATCTCCGACGGGAGGCTATGCTCCCCATGGTCAGCATCATGGGCATCATGCAGGAAGTCCCACTGACGCTGGTATGTATGGCGGACACATGATGCCTGCCCCACCCTACTCGTATCCCGGACCTGGCGGTACGACAGGGCAAGGTGGCCAGCCTCTAGGTGGGCTTGCTGCGGCCGCTGCTCAGCACAATCATTGGGCACAGCCACCACAGGCCGGACATTATGGAAGGAGATGATGCATGGTCCGGGATGGCTCTTTTTGTTCACGAGTTCTTTTACGCCCGCTTGGTCGGCGTTCTTGAGATGATGAATTCCTCTTGTCGAAACGGGTTCGTAGCCAATCTATGCACTCCTTACCGTTTGGTCACAGTTCTCTTGCCTTGTCAATTTTTCTTTATCTCCTTGACTTCATTTCTTTTTCTGGTACTTACACCCACGCTTTGTCTCCGTTGAAAGTGTACGCTAATCGATCAAATGCCCTGCACGACGGTCTTGATTGCTACGTAACCTTGGTCATGTCCTTAAGATTAAGTTAGATGTCATCGGTTATAGGCCATACATTATGTACATTTCAAGTTTTTCGAGGACATATTGTTCCGTTGGTGGACTGACAAAATAAACACGATCGGGAAGCCAAGGCGAGACTCTGACAGTATTAGAACCAACTTTGGAGTGGAAGGGACCATCCCAAGACGGTAAGTAATCGCTGATCCTCTTGACCAAAATCTGCGACAAGTTGGCATGTGCTGATAGCTCAAGGTTTCTTTTCTTGAGACGGAATAAATCCGAACGACCGAGTCGAATTCGCGGAGTGGGTATTTTGAGTAAGGGTGACTTCGGACTGCGGATGGAACACCACTTGCAATATGGAGTTATGCATTTACTGCCAGGGGGATCGTCGTTCGTATATGCATAATTCATAAGCGAGCATGCATGGTGACAATGCACGCGCTTGTACGTCCCTGCCGTTGTTGCAAAGTACAGTACATGGCACGAGCCGCGCCTGTCCAATTGAAGCACCTTCGTGTTTACGTGAGTGGTGCCGCAGCCTTCCAAGCCGCAGCGTCACAGCCATAGCACGGGCTACGTCTCCAGACACGGAGTTCCGCCATGAAATGAATAATAATATGAGCATTGCGCCCACGTCGCTCAATATCACGTGAAGTCGTCCAATCAGAGGGTTTTTATTGACCTCGGATTCTGATGGAAGATTCGGTCTCTAGTAACCGGCGGGCTTCAAATCTCTATGACACTCAGGCCTCAAGCTCAAGGCCCAGTGATAGTGCGACTCGTCGTCGAGAGGTCTGTTTCAACTTGACTGTTCACCGTCTCCCGCGGCGCGCGCTGTGTGGAGACGGGAAATTAGTCCCTTGCGGACACGTGTGTACACAGGAATATATTGAACGATTCGGGGTGCTTACTTTACATTGGTTCCTAGCTGTCAATCATGTGTTGGTCATGCCCGTATACTTGAGCAGGACGACGCAATCAAGATCATACGTACGCTGTCTCCTTGACCGCCCATGATGCATGATGGATAAACACCGATCATCGATCGGTTCCGAGAGCAAGTTTGTCCGATAAAGCTTTGGTTGCGATGTGACTCGGTTAGTCGAAGGGCGCCTTTTTTCTCCTGGCCAAGATGCTGTCTGTCCCACAGCCGGATGACATGAAGAGTTGGTTAGTTGGTATGATGCTACAGCATGCCGTGCGCTAATACGATCTTGCTGTGTGCGGCCCTATTTCGTACGAGGCCTCGCGAGTTTCAGAGTTACCGAGGAACCTTGAGAGATGGGCGTTGGCCCGTCGAGTTTCAAACCTAGCCAGGCGACCACCGGACTTTACGTCACCGCCGTTGTTTCCTTCCATATGCAACCGCCGCGTCTTGTCGCCTTTTTTTCGGTCCAAGTATATACGGACACGAGAATCGTTGCCACAAAAGGGAAAAAGGCATCAGAGATGGATGAGATAAGATATGATGCGATTGCTGGCATCGGACTCATCTAGTCATCGAGCCGTACAGCAAAACAATTTTTTTCGTATGTAAAGAGGGCGCTCGAGACGCACAAGCATACGGCTTTCCTGATTGGTCAAGCTTGTCAAGGGTCGACCCCCTCAGATATGCGTGATCTGATAACGACAGCCATTCGGGTGTCGAGCCGAAACACTCACCGGTTTGCGAGTACATAATAGCAGACGGTAAGAGACGTCATATGTATACGGCAGAGTGATCATGCAGAGGCTCACAAGGGGAGTTGGAGGGGATGCGACGGAGGGAACGAGCACTCGGGGGGCGGTGACACAGGGCGTGCCGTGAGATGCTTCCATTCCATTTCAAGGTTTGATTGGCATGTATATGGTTGCGGCGATGAAGTGAACGAGAAGAGCTGCTGATTGGACCGGGCATTCAATGGCTGCGAGCGTGATTTAGATGCAGACCTCGTGTGCGTGTTGCTGATCGAACAATTAGATGGTCTGATCACGGTGACCGTATGGATAAATAGGTGAAAAAGAACGTCGTGGACACCGATCGCAACGTATTGTGTCGTCCCGGTTGGACCGGTGATGAGGATATATATGACAATCGAGGAGAGACACGTCATGAGTTCCGGAGCTTCCATGCGTGTGATGGGTACTCGGGCTAGTCAACGAGCACCGTCCGAATCGGGCGCTCGTCGCCAAGACTGCGGGGAGGAACGTGGGTAGTATCTCGGACTCGGAGGCCGGTTTTAGTGACAGTCCAACGCTGGCATACCCATCTCTCCTTAGGAGCCGGTCTCAATCCAAGTCATTCCTCGACCATTCGTTGGCTTATGGTTCATATCGCCACAGGACCGATCGAGTCACGGAGAAGAGAGAAGAGCAGGAGAGCATGCCATTCTCGCGTCCAAATGCATCAGCGATCACACCGTCCACCTTGGGACGGCCACCATTTCATTTACTCCGAAGATTCACCTTCCAGACTTGCATGTGGATGGAAATGGCGAATCCGTTCGTTCATATCGAGGGAGGAACTGATCTTGCCTGACACGAATGATGGAGCTGATAACTCGCCATACGTACCGGTAATCCTTTTGATCCAGCGGAAATACCGGGATATGATGTGTATAGGACGGGTATCACATTCTATCGTCGTTAATGAACCACACAAGACAACTATGTGGCCCCATTGAGGAATGCCTGAATTGTTGAGAGTGGTCCAAAGCCAATTGTCTCCTCGACCCGTCGCACCATCGGAATGAAAACTCGCCTAACGGGGCTGATCCCAGGTGGCACAATCAGGCCACCAGCAAGACCCCTTGTATGCCATGAATCCACTGTGCAACAACAATCAAACGAGCCGGGCGATGCAACATACGGCGTACATACCTAAAGGCTGCGCCATCACGAATATGCAGAAATATACCCATAGCCTTCCGTATATTCCACACACCCGTCTCCCAGTCGTACGACGCCATAACTTCTCAAGCAAAAGTAACACCGCCTGTGACGTGAAGAACAGCACTACGAGCCACTCGAATCCCTTCCCAAGCAAATATGCCGAACATTCGTGGAACATTCCCGAAGCAAAAAATGTCCCGAACAACATTCCGATGTCACCGGCCAGCCATTTACCTGGAAACCCTCCATAAACAAAAAATGTTTGCCGAAGTACTTGATGCCATCGTTTAGCCCAGAAGACGTGCAGAGAGTCCGACTTCCAAGGATTATCCATGACCGGAGGCCACATTTCCGGAGAACTGGAAAATGCTACGAGAGCAATCAAGGTAACCAAGCCATGGGTCATTTCAAAACCAGCGATGAGACATGTCCCAGTGGCAAGGTGAATTGCGGTGGAGAGTAGATATCGTTGCAAAATGGGTAGGTTAGGTCTGAATATCGTTCCTCCGTGAGGCGAACCAACTCCCGGCACTAGTTTGAGCAGTGAATCCATGGCATCGAAAATAAGCAGGTGTTTGACCGTAGAAATGGCGGTGGCACGTAAGAAGGCGGCGGCACGCTCCACGGGCCGTGGATCGACCGGGACATACATGTCAGCGCTAAACTGCCATCCCAGTCCACGACTAGTGAACGCTACCTCGAACGCGTCGTAGAGCCAAAGCGGCATTGGCAGGCTTCTTGGCGGTGCAGCATGAGGAGAATAGGAAGTGTCGTCTTTGCAGTCGGTAGCTGATGCGTGACCGTCGAAGCTTCCATTGGAGTGACGGATAGACGTTGATTTGGCCAGTATACCAGGCTTCCTTTCACCCGTCTTGAGCATCCCATCTCTCCTCCATGCAAAGTCGATAGCTTTTCCACAGACCACCTCAGCAAAGAGACCTGTGGGGACAAGAACATTCAGTTTACGAGATGCGGCACCGAACGACGATGACCAAATGCGCACCCTGACCCCAATTGTAAATATTAAGATCTGGATCCGTATACATGAAACGAAAATAGGTTCCGAATGTGAGACAGATCACGACAGGCAGGAGTAACAGCCGCAGATAGAATGTGTCTGGACGTCTGGAGAGGTAGGCCATTATGAGGAAAGGGATTAGTGGCAGAAGCAGTTGAGGAACATGGTGAAGACGTATGGGTATGCGATGTTGAGGTTCAGGTATTATTGTTCGAAACGCATCATGAACGCTGCAGATAGATTAGAATGAGAAACGTCAGGAAGACATTGAACTTACACATGGCAGACGACCGACAACATGAAATAGCTGAGAGCGGTTCAAATTTGACACGGCCAACAATGGTGGACTACACCAAAAAACAATAATGTTGAAAGTCAGCAACGTGTATTCACTACTATCTCTTATCTCGTATACATGCAATATTCAAGATGCTTCCTACTCTACGTGCTTTCCTTGAGCCAAGGTCACTCACTGTCTTCGGACGGTCTCTGCTTCTCGTCTCCCTCGAAGTGGCTGCAAATGCCATCTGCTGGGTTATCGCAGCGCGCTCGCACCAAATCCTAGGTCTTGCTATTCTCGCCTGGGTACTCGTATGCTATTTTTGCCGCTCAGCACAGCTAACTCGTCCCCTTCATTGTCCTTGTTGTAGACGATTGGCTTGAGGCACGGTAAGCATGAGCCCGTTGATCACTAATGCGACCTTCAACTGCGCACAGCTCTTGACGCAGACCATATCAGGTCATTTGGCGAACCATATCTGCCGTTTCGTATGTTGCGTCTCATCTCCGTCTCTCAACTTACTCATGACCGCAAAAGTAGCAGCAACTGATCCTCCAACTCAGTGCGATCGATAATGCAACACGAACACTCATCAGTCATGGACGACTTGCAATAACATGCGGATTGTTCTTTTCCCTCGGACACAGTACAATAGTGATTGTAGTGGTACGTTCTTCTCACTTTGATTCATCATCATGGATCCTCTCAATGTACCTGCGCCAGAATGTCGCTATAGTTATCAGCACGAGCGTCTACGAAAAGCTCAGTGGACTCGGTAACGTTGGATCGATAATAGGTGCGTATCACCAGTCCTCATGAACGCTAGCTACATATATTTCCATGCATAGGGACGGCTATCAGTGGATCTTTCCTGTTCATTGTTGGTCTCGCTAATTCGTTCATTCTCTGCAAAATCCTGCGTCGACGTCGCCAGGTGTGTCTACCCGTGACCCACTTCTCTGATGTGTGCACTTATCACCCACCCAATAGGCCAGACGGAAACAAAATTCGGAGCACGGAGAAACAGTCCCCGAACCTGCACAAAACGAAAATATGCTCATGATGCGGCTACTTGGGCCTCTGGTCAACTTCGTGAACCGTCCGTGGAAGGTGAGCTGCGCAGCAGTCAGCACCATCACGGAATATTTGATTGACCGGATTGTTGGTAGATGTATCCTGTGGGTATACTATTTGGCCTAGGTAAATTCTCATATTGTTTCACTTGGACGCGCAGACCTTATTTTCTTGATACCCAGGGTTTGACACTGCATCTTCAGTCGCGCTCCTCTCCATCTCCGCATTGGCAAAGGACGGCGCGAACAACACGCGGATAACCCCTTCAGATGTCATCAGCTTACCTGTGAGACCTTCCTGGCCCCTTTCCCTTACCCAGTGTGGTTCATGCATGTGCCAAGCTCTTGTTCACGACGGGGATGACCTTGGTGGATTCGCTCGATTCCATATTGATGCTATATTCGTACACCGGATTCGCCGTCCACTCATGGCGGATTTTTGAGGCAAGCGATGCTCCTTCGGGGACGAGCGAATCAAGATCAGTGAACATGCACTGTGAATTGTCTTCTTCGACCGAGGAACGGACAACGGAGAGAAGCCCAGTGGCAGTAACCGAAGTGATCACTGTGACATCAGACACGAGACACGACAAAGGCGACGGTGCAACGACACAAGAGCACGATGAACGCGCGACACTGGCGAAACGGAGCACAATGTCAGAACTGAGCATCCTCCTGACAATATCGAGCATTTTGCTTGCGTTTACGTCAGTGAATTGAAGATGCCGTTCAACCAACGACTGACTCTCGCGTGTAGTATTTCCCTCATAGAGATCATGGGCTTGATTGGGGACAATTGTGGTAAATGTCAAGCAGCAGCATCTGCTCCCAACGGTGGCGGACTCGCGGGAGCGTGGTGGAGGGGATGGGCGCAGGTGAGTCCAAGTAGGGCGACACATTTTGATACTACTCAACGTGATGGCGTTGCATAGGCGAATGAGAACTCTGGGTACATCGGTGCAGGGATAATCGGGATGTTCGTTGTCGTCGTAGCCAGCTGGTACATGATGAGACGATTCTGTGTGCCAATTAGCAAAACGATCCTTAAATTGACAGATTGACAGACAGTATCAACAGATCAGAGAAACAGGGGCAACACAACTCAATCCAGGTTGAACATATAGCTAATTTTTTAGGAGCAAAAGTGCAGATCTGGTAGTGCAGTTTCGGCCCGTTGGTTCGGAAATGGTTTTCTTGATTTAGGTTATCTGTTTTGGTGTGTTATTGTGGAACCGTCCTCGCCGACTCAGTTGCTCGTCCGAACATATGTTGGACTCGACCTAGTCTTTTGGTCGTTGCCAACACTCTTCACGACACTCACGACCCCCATCTTCTTTGTATTCCTATTCTTTTCTGTAACTATCGTGCACTGGCAGCACATCTTCAATCAATCAAAGTTACGTTTGGTGCGCCCATCATCTCGCTTTGGCAATTATGCCAGTCTTGACAAGTCCGACAACAGGTCAGCTGGTCGATACCAACTGGACTCGTTCTCCTCCTAGACCATCTTGATAATGGTATCAACTCGTCTACACGTCAATACCGATGTGCACCGAGACATTGCTGTAACATCGAAAAGATCGGCCGGTCCTTCAAACGTAACGTCCTCAACTTTCCCTTCTCATTCTCGCTCGAATAGCACGCGCACGCGCAGTGGATCCACAGCATCTACCAGTTCTTCAATTTCTGTCGTATCCCCTTGCCCGTCCTCCTCCGCGTCTGCATCCTCCTCATCCCTTCATTTACCCGAGCCCGGAACGGAAACATCCCAGCCTACCTCCCACCCTAATTCCACCTCACCGAGCCCTTCGGCAGATGAAACAGTTCGAGTCCAGCCTTCTGTCCCTGAGTATGTACTAGCTCTCCACGATTTTGTTCCTCAACAGCAAAACGCGACTTGTCTATCCTTCCGAGCTGGTCAGGTTATCCGTGTATTTAATCGTGACACTAGTGGGTGGTGGGACGGTGAACTTCACGGTCAGAGAGGATGGTTTCCCAGCAACTATGTTAGCGCCGATGAACGCGTCATCTCGCTGACAGAGGACCAACTTCGCCCATCAGTGAGCGTCATCTGTTTCTCACCCTAGCTTTGGACTAACCGCAATTTTCGATTTCACAGCCTCGACAAGCTTCTCGTCATGCCCATACCATGTCAGCTGTCTCAGCTGCGTCATGGGCGACCACCCCTTCGCGCGGTTCATCGCGCAAGGATCACCGTCCCCTGGTTACCGAAGCTCTTGGTCCTGACATAGCCTCATATTGTCCGCCCTTGATGGTCAATTTGTTGCAGAGCTTATCCCTCCTGCAAAGTGCAGTCAGGTCTAATCGCATTACACATTTTCAGCCATCCACGGCATGCATCATATCTTGCGTTCGGTTCATCCTCTCGTCCGTGGAGTGCTTGCCTCGCGAGGCACCATTGTTGAAGCGCTTCCCCGCTCTGGCTTTTGAGCGGAAACAAATTTTATCCGTTCTAGCTGCACTGGTTTCGCAGGCGAGGAGAGCATCGGATGAGACATGCGACGAAGATGCAAGGGATACAGAGATCGAAGGAATGCTCAAACTCGGCGGCCAGGTGTTCTCTCAAGTTCGGCGGTTCTTAGCAGTGGCAGTACAGTGTGGTGTTGAACTCCCAGAAAAGGGGCAGGGGCGGTCTTCACCTACGGATACCATCGCGTCGACACACTTGGAGCTGGAATGCGCCTCTGCGGATCTCATGACAAGATCATCAATACCGCCAGCGGATCTTGTCCAATTATCAGGCGAACTATCTGTTCTGAGAAACCAAGTCCCTGAGGCAAACGGTCTTTCTAGGACAGCTCTTCGTGCAAAAAGTCTTAGTGATCTCCGATCTCAGCGCACATCGTCGTATCGTGATTCGAATTCTTCTGTTACTCCTTTACTCCCTCACCGGACGGCCATCGCCCGTGCGAAGAAGGAACAACATCTCGCCTACGAAGCCACTAATCGTCACAAGCCGGCGATGCTGTCGATAAGCAGTACCTCTTCGTCTTCGTCGTTCTCTTCCATCGAGTCACCCAGGCTCCACGCATTACCCTCCTTCCCTTCGGGACCCTCAACTGCTGCGGAAGTCATGGAAGCACTCAAACATACCCATGATCAATACCTTTCGACCATCGCTGCATTTATAGGTCACGCACATTCCCATTCACGCTCGTCGCATGCATCAAGTACAGGTCATATGTACGAGCTTGTGCGGGAGATTGTCGAGATGGTTTGCAAACTGCTTACCATCGTCGAATCGGTCATGCGACACCGGGAGATTCCCAAACACAAAATTGGCAATCTTAGAACAGCGAAAGAGGCACTGTATAACGTGACCAGTTCACTCGCAGAGTCTGTTCGACTTCTCATGGTCCCTCTTTCACCGGACGTTACGGAGGAAGCAGAGAAAGCGTCATTGATCCGTTCAGCTACAGCGGCTTGTAAAGCTGGTGCTGATTGCGTTTCCGCGGTCAAGATCTGTCTGAGTCGAACCTCTTTGGAACAGCAGTTCATCATTCAGGTTCCCGTGAAGTCGGGCAGTCCCACTCCATTCACACCGAGTAAGTTTTCGCGGAACCAACGCAATGGGTCTTCTCTGCGCCATTCGTATCGAAGCAGCATCGACGAGGAGGATCTTACTGTTCAGGGTCAAGCACCATCGAACCATACGCAAAAAACCCTGACACGGATCCAGGAAACCTCTTCGGATTCGTCCGTACTCACCGGCCATTCGAAGTCGTCTGATGACTCGCAGGATACCGCGCCAACCTCTCTAGATGAACAACACACCCCATCATGTTCGAAATCCGACCCAGCTGTTTCAAATGGCGTCGCGTCGCCTTGCTTAACGTCGACCGACTTAGCTTCCGGAGACGTTCGAAGCCACCAGGGGACCACAGACGTGTTTGAAGACCAGCTCGGGCAAGATGGCGTACCACCCGTCACTCTCGATGTTAAACGCGACCCTATGGGTCATGACCACTCGGTGGAGGATGTCCTCTACAATGCTGATGGACACCTTGTCGCTGCATCTTTGGAGGTGCTCGTCGAGAAGATGATACCCCACGACAGCATCGTCGATCCCGCTTTCTCCGCCGTGTTCTTCCTAACGTTCCGATTGTTTTCAACACCAACAGAACTTGTTCAGGCCCTTATACATCGTTATAATGTAATGCCTCCCGCCAATTTCTCGGAGGAAGATATGCATCGATGGCAGCAGTGCAAAGGGATCCCTATCCGCCTCCGCGTGTCCAACTTCGTCAAGACTTGGCTGGAAATGTACTGGCGACCAGGCATAGATGATGTGGTTCTTCGTCACTTGGAGTCTTTCACTCGGGATGCATTGCAGCAGTACTTCCCCGGACCATCCCAACGGATCCTTGATCTCATTGCCATTCGCCAAGATGCGAACACGAACTTGATCAGCCCGAAGAGTGAGCGAGCTCGTGACCCAGGGATGTCTCTCAATCCACCGTCTTTTCCCCCTTCTGAGACCCCTCGACCCATGATGACCAAGACATTGCTCTCGAATCTGCGCAACAAGAATTTCGACACGGTCACGATCACCGAATTCGACGCTTTGGAGCTCGCGAGACAACTGACGATCATGGAGTGCAACCTCTACTGTGCAATCCAACCTGAAGAAATCTTGGAGAATGGGCAAGAAGGAGCGAAACCGCCTGTGAACGTTAGGGCAGTTTCCTCCTTGAGTACGGTGATCACCGGTTGGGTTGCTGAGAACATTTTGAATGAACACGACATGAAAAAACGGACTTTTTTGGTCAAGTTTTTCATCAAGGTTGCGGACGTAAGTGTTCTTGTTGAGACTTATTTAGATTGAACTGAGCCGCGTATCAGCGCTGTACATCGCTGCATAATTTTAGCACACCCCGCTCCATTCTTGCAGCGCTTGATTCTTCGACTATCTCTCGCTTGCATCAGACATGGCTTGTGAGTTAAACTTCTGAGGTGCCCATTATTTGTGCGCTGACATTTTTCAGGGCGTGCCTCAGAAGAGCAAGCTGCAGTTGGAGGCTTTGCGACGACTAGCTGATCACAGTCGCAACTATCATGAATATCGCAGTAGACTTCGGAATACTGCGCCGCCTGCTGTACCCTTCTTGGGTGAGGATATCCGTACGGGCCGGTGTCTCGTATACTCACTACGTTGCGCGAACAGGACTTTATTTGACAGACATGACATTTTGTCGAGAGGGCAATCCTTCGCATCGAGATCCACCGTCCGCTCCAGGCAAAAAACTACTAAACTTCAACAAGTACCATAAGCTAGCTCGTATCGTTCAAGGTCTCTCTCTCTCTGCCCTCCAAGTGATTCTGAGTTATTGATGTCACCAATAGACATGCAGCGCTTCCAAGTGCCTTACAACCTGAAGAAGATTCCCGAGGTCCAGGAGTATCTCAATGTTGCTTTCGAGAACTCTAAACATCATGGGGACCTTCAAGACCTATACAGGAGGAGGTGCGTCTTCGCCTTTGCTGAACTTCGTCGTCGTAGTGACCAAGAATAACGCGTCCAGTCTGCTTGTTGAACCCAAGCAGCCGGCTGATACTCCGCCTTCAAGCGATATGCGTCACCTCTTTAATTGGGCAACACGTTCGCAGGCGCAACAGCCCACTGCATCTGCCTAATCGTCTGTGACATTCCTATTTATGTCCTTAATCTCACTTTGAGCGTCTTCGACTCTGGTTGGTGTCCTGTTTATAATGTAATTTCGGTTTGCTTCGACTCATTGTCCTTTGTCACCTCCCATCTACCTAAATCCTCGACGCAAATTACTCCCCATTCATATCTCATTGAACATCGACCTCATTGCATACTTTGGTATATCATTTGCTGTGACAGCTGTTTCTGTCTTGTACCAGTGCGCGGAAGTGTGGTAGTTTCGCTATTAAACATCGATGTGACTCGATAACGAAACGCCGTGATGTGGAGTCACTAGTCAGACTTGAATCGGTCTGAGTCCGTGACGCTCGGAGTCGACCGCACAACTCGACTTACTTACGTAAATTAAGTATACTAGTAACTCTATTGTCATTGGGTCACCCTAACTCACGAGCGCCAAATGATCAGTAGCAGAGTTCTCGATGACATCCTGGAGAAACCTCTAGGACCATATCGCGACCAGTGTATTCTGCGCGAGACATGCCAGATGAAAAGTGGCACTAAACTCGTCTTATACTCGTTCGTCCTTGAACACAACGGCCGTGTCACCGGGTACAGCTACGCTTGCTCTTCTATCCGATGATCAATTTTGACGACGTTTTCATGCACTACGTAGCCTTGACGAATCCGAATGCCCCTTGAATGGACCGGACAACCGCAAGTTTCGCTTCCGTGGCGTCCTCAAGATCGCCGATCCTGACTGGCTCTCCGATGCCGGGCTCAAGACCATTGAGACCGAGCTCAATCTGCGCGTCAGGGTACGGGCGCTACGCGAGGGGGAGCGTCCGCCACAACAGCCGTTGACGTTGGAGGGTCTGTTCGAGCGCAGCAGGCTCCTCGCGCGCTCGGACGATGCGACGTGGCGCAAGGACGACGAAACCCCGTTGATGGTGAGAATTCAAGGAGAAAAAAATATGCCGGCGCTTTTCATGAGCTGTACGTCGCCCGTCGCGGATGTTGTCGCGTACTTACGAATCTCGGTCGACGTTGCTAGCTGATGTGGTGCCAAACGGACTGCTGTGGAGCTCAAAGGCGCAGTGAGTTTGATCGTCTCGGTATTTGCTTTCGCTGATACGTTTTCTGATTATCAGCAACCGTAACTACCAGGTAGCCACGATGGACGTGGAGACCTATTCGCTGTCTCAAGATTTCTTTTGGCGATGGCGACTCCTGGCGCTCATGAAGAAAATCTGCGATCAACACTGCCGTGTCCCTCTGCACAGGCGCACGCCGGGATGGTTCGTCGAGAAATACCTCGCGGGATACGCGTGCACACCCGAACATAAGCATCGACGGCTCATCTTTGACGAGGACGATCCAGATATCGACGACAAGGGGAAAACTGTCACACCGCGTTTCCTTCGCAAGCCTCACATGAGCGAGATACTGGGATTATTCGCCGCACACGCCAAGTGGTTGATCACGAACAACGAAGTGAAGAGGAAGAAGTTGTTTGACATTGGGTCCTGGGAAATCTTTGCGCTGAACGCGAAAAAACAGAGGAGGGAAGCTGCTATGGAGAGAGTGAGGTGGGGTTGGCCTGAAGGGAAGAAGGAAGGCGAATCATCCTCTGAAGAATCAGAGGGGTACGCGGATGAGAACAATCTTGACGCCGACAAGCTGGTCAGGGAAAACCCCGTGATTGGCAAGTCGAACAAGATTCTAGCCCGTAAGATCCAGCTCGCACGAGCCAGGTCAGAGCGGGAACGCGGAAACAAACGTCTGGTCGTGTCATCGGATTCAGCAAGTGAGGAGGATAGTCCAGATGGTCCAGAATACGTGTCAGATTTCTCGGAGCCATCAGATTCAGAGAAGGAGGATGATTCAGACCACATACTCGCAGAGGTGGAGGCACTGGCTCAAATACCATGGCAGCTTCAGCTGCCACCACAGTTACCAGATGTGGATGGTCGGTGGTGGTGTCCTTCGCAGGGATGCGATTACCACATCAACTTGCACAAACTCAAGGAAGAAGACATGGAGGGAGTCGCAGCGGATGGTGTCAGGCATATTCAGCAAAAAAAATGGCAAAATGCGCCGTACGACCTTCAGAGATTCAAATCGAGAGTGACAAATCACTACTTGAAGCACTTTGAAGAATGCGGGGTCAAGGTTGAGAAGAGGGAGGAAAAGGCAAGTCGCCGTTCTCGCTTCCTCAGGAATATTGATCGAGTGTTTAAACGTTCATGGTTCGACCACAGCCACGATTTGTATCCATCGGCGGCAGACGAAGGCGCCGTGGTGATGGGGAGCCCATCCGAGGACCGATGCCTGCGCGAGGGACATTGGGAGGAGAGTCGAGAGTCGTTCCTATTGTTCATGCGCCACAAACGTGACAATATTAATTCCAATGACGAGTGGTCTAGCGCAAGTGTAAAGTGCAGTGCATTGGTAATTAGATGACTCGAGCCGCGAAGAACCAGGACCTGTAGCAGCTACTGCACTCGCAGGTTCAAATACAACAACCCGCGGCCACTTCGCGATCCATTGGGAAAAGCATCTGTTCCCAACAGGACCGAAGATGGTATCTGATTTATAAAAATGACACATTCAATCTAAGAAATGTTCGTCCGACGATGAGGGTACTTTGCGACATGATACCCAATTCCGTTTCTCTCGAGTTTCAGTCTGTCGCCTGGGATCCATCTCCTACCAGCGTTCGGACTGGCAGGAGCAATCGGAGGATATGTTTCCCTAGTTACCCCAGGACCAAAATCATAAACGAATGGGCGACTCTGAGTCGCCCCGAAGAGTCTTGAGCTCTCGAGAACAATCGAATATATAGGAGATGAATCATTTCCGGGAGCGTGCACGCTCCAGCCTTCTCGGGGCTGGCGGACATCCCAGAAGGCGACAACGCTGTGTCGGGCCATTCCAGCGGCCACGAAACTGGCATTGCCCCCACCGCAAGA
>JBBPNX010000222.1:0-28865 GCA_038091155.1 Harrya chromipes | reverse complement strand
GAACACACATTCCAAGAGTACAAAGAGATGCATTAATATTACAGACAAATCTAGTCACACAAGTAAACGAGGACAAACCCCACCCCAATCTGTTTGCCCAGGCCCGACTGATGTCAAATGACATTGGTAGAGACGAGAGCAAAGAAAGAAGGGAGGATCCCCCGACGACACAAGCCGATACTGCAGTAGCAAGGTCATCACGTCCCCGGAGTTGCAAGCAGAGCTCGCGAGGAACAAGGGCGGCAAAAATTTGATAACCAGAAAATGAGGGCGGTGCCTTCATAATAGTGGTTAAACTATTAAGAACAGATACTACACTTGATCTAAGCCAAAAGGCCAGAGTGGTAAGGATTCAGGACGTCGCGCCTGGGTTTATATACCTTTCTTGATGCGCGCACGGACCATGTCAACGCTATCCTTCCGTATTTGAACATCCGAGTCGATCGATCGATTACTAGCGAATCACCATGTTCGTATCCAAAGAGATTTATGCCAGTAAGATATCGTAGTTACAACACTACAAGGCCCTGGATGTGCCAAATTCCTCGGCCTCGGGCATGTCACATACAACAAAGTCTGGCGCCACCGTTCTCCAGCTCACAACGATATGACGAGGGAAAAAAAAGTCAAGGAACGGTGCACCAGGGCCACGTTCATGCGTGACCCACACCACCCATCGGCGGCGGGGCTGGACCTGCTTCATATGCGTGGGGGGGCCCGTTCGGGCCTCCCGGTGGCATCATCATCGGGTACGGGACGGCATGTTGTACTACAAGTCGATTTCAGTAACAAAAATGCATCGAGTAAAACTCAGACAAACGTTGTGGGCTCTGGTGGTAATATGGGTGCGCGTGCATCGGAGTGGGTGTTGGTGGCATGGAAGGACGAGGAGCTGCGCCATTTGGCGGAGGATACGTGCCAGGGGGTGGTGGCATGTATTGTGGCGCTAGAGTGTCAACGCGGTCAATGGTGGCTCGGGATAAAAGATACCGCGATACGCACGTGGCATTTGAGGCATTGGTGATGCAGCGTACATAGCTAGCCAATTGGTTGGTAGTCGCTCAGCAGCAAACTAGTAATAACTCACGTTGCGCGTTCGGTGGTATGGCGGGAGGGTAAGGCATCGGCTGCATGAATGGTGCTGATACAAAGGCACCAGGTGGTGGGGGAGCCATGCCAGGCATAATAGGCTGCGACGACACGTCAATTCCCTTACAATATCGAAGACTGTCATTTCTCACCTGCCCATGGTAGTAAGGAACGTAGAAAACACGATGTTCGCCCTCTTCGTATGGAGGATGGGTGACGGGTGGAGGACCAGGTGGCGCCATATGAGTGGGTTGCTGAGGCGGTTGGTGTGACACAGGAGGGAACATATTTGTATATCGTTTGCCACTATAAGGCCACATCGCAGCTAGAACTAAATGAGAGCAGTTCACGGTGACGCGTGAGACGTGTCCTACTGATGTTGCTGGCTTCCACGACCTTGTTATGTTTGAAGGGATTAAAGTCATCCTTGACATGCACCGTAACCTTCTTAACGACCTTCGTACCAAAGAAGGGGTTGGGAGTGGGAGGCGCCTACAACGACGTTGAGCGACACACAGACATGGGATTGGTGACCTCACCGATTCCGCTGGTTTAACATGTGGTGACGCCGAGGCAGAAGCAGATGTAGTACTGGGAATAGGCGAAGTAGGACCCTGGATACAGCAAGATATTCCAATGTCAGTAATTTCAGGTGGGGGAGAATCAGTCTTGTCATTACAGGGGTGAAAGCATTTGCTTTTGGATTTGGCCTGAAGGACGAGGCGTGTGCGTTCAGCCGGTTCGTCGATGTGGGCGAGGTCGGCACTGTGGTAGTTGACGAGCTTCCATTTGTTTGTGGGCTGGGTGACTTCGTCCTGTTTCCTCTGAAAGGGGGTATGGGTTGAATGTGCATGCTAATGGTCGATTTGCCGTTTGTCTTGCCAGGCTCCGAAGGTTTACCAGTTACTTTGGAAGCGGACACTGATGAAGTCGGAGCAGATGGCTTTGTCGAGCTGGGAGCAACTGAAACCGGTTTCCGCGCCACATCAGGTGCAACTTTGGCAGTGACAGGTATTTGCGGTACGCGTGAAACACTGGGGGATGGATTGAGTGTCCCCACAGTACCAATACTGCGAGCTGTCGCTGATGTTGCGTCTTGAGTGGCCTTGTCCCGAATCTGCCGCTGCTTTTCTTCATCCTTGGCCAAAATCGGTACCAGATCGTCAGGAATAGGTTTGTTAAGCTATGCAATATCACCTAAATAACTGAAGTCAACATTCACAGAGATGACCGACCTTGAATGTTTGCGAGAACTTGAGCAGCTCGGCTTTGCGCTTGTCCATCTCACTTTTGACTAGTGCCTGCTTCTTCTGGGTCAAGCGCTGCCTCTCGTTCGTCACAAAATCACGAAAGGCAGGAAGAGGGTCTGCTGGCGGCTACAAAGTCACCAAATAGAGTCACCATGATAAGTAAAGACTTGCTCGACGCTCTAGAGCGTAAATGCATACCTTGTTAACCGATGACGTCGAGGGTGCTGGCGAGGTCGATTTGGTAGTCGGGGGCGCTTCTTTCTGAGCCACCGCTGTTCCGTCAGGGCCATTGACGGCAACCTCGGGAACATCGGTTTTCGGCGGTGGGCCATTGATGGCCGAAGCCACGGCAGAACTAGGCTGTTGCTGTTGCTTGCGCGCGCCCGGGGGAATATACGCATTTGAACCGCGAACCACCGCACCGTATCTACGATGCGCGATAAGTATATGCAAGTAGCGCAAAATTAGAAAAAATGTACTTGTCTTCCTCGTTGGTGCCGCTGTCGTCGACACCAAGGTTTCTCTCCTCTGCCACGTGTGGATTGTTGGTGGTACTCTGCCACATATGAGTGAGCCCTTGTAATACAAAACGCACACTCGCGTCGGAAGACATACCCCCATAATCTCACTAGCAATGCGCTGTGCCTTTCGTTCCTTCTCTTTAAAGTCTGCCGCAGACCTATCAAGTTTGGTTGTGTAAACCTCCTCATCAAACGACGTTGTGACACCAAACATATGTTCATTAGCGGCGAATTGGTCCCACGAAGTGTTATTGCCTGCCCCAGGTCCGAATGTGACTTCATCCCCGACCCCGTCGCGGTGGGATGTCGATGCGCCAGGTGACGCTGGCGAGTCCGAGGACTGCCATGCCTGCAACTCGCGCTCTCGCGCAGCCTTGCCTTTACTGATATCTGTGTCCGTCCGAAAGGCTGTCACGGAAAATTGCAACATTAGTACCGAGATAAAGGGTAGAGCAGGACACGAAGTGATTCAATCTCGGCGAACACCGTGGAATGAATCCGCGTTTGAGGACTCACTGTCACCATTTGGTACTTTGGCATCGGCTGGTCCGGACTGCCAATTCTCGATGTTAGAGGAAGCGATGAATACAGAATCTTTGAGAGGGTTGCCCGGTTTCGAGATCTCCTTGACGTCTTTGAGTGTCACACCAAGTGTGTCACCCTCAGGACTAGTGGAAGAGATGGCACCCTCGTAACGCTGGCCGGTTTTCGTCGACAAAGTAATGGTCGTACCCTAGTGAGGGATGCAGATGTAGGGTGGAGACATGAGATGTAATCGGACATGCAAGACGCACAGTGAGACCAGCAAGATTCTGGAGCACGCGATCTTGAGGAGCATCTTGACCACGGGTGCCGTTGGCATGGGCGGGCAGTGGGGGGAAGCCCACCTGAGGAGTAGCGGGCGGGCCATTGGGGAGTCGGGCAGTGGTGTTGGCAGGAGAGAATGTGGGAGAAGCCCTTGCCCCTGACCAGGCTGGGCGACTAAATCGGGGAAAAGAAAAGTATAAGGATGATGGGTAGGGATATATGTGGCGACGATACGGGTAGAGACATACCGGGTAGCGTCTGTCATACCCTTCCTGGACTGCTTTGGGCGGGAAGATGTTGCCATTGTGAAGAGATAGAAAAATCAAGGAGAGAAGATGTGAGAAAAAGAGCAAAACAGAGCAGAAATGAGGAGAGATAGCAAGCACGACGCGACTAAAGACCGCTCGGAGAAATCAAGGCTTGCAAAAGGTTGACTCGCTAGTTTTGGCTTGGAAGGAAAGGAAAAGAAATAAACCCTTTCAAGCTGGCGAGGAGAAGATGAAGAGAAACAATTTTATGTTTCGTACGGGCGGTTGACTGCAGAGTCAAGTCGAAAAGTCGCTCACTAACCAACGCCTCCATGCCCAATACAACTCTTGCCCTTCCGTGAGAACTTCCACTCAGGGACCCCAAGAACCACCCCATCCCCCTCGCAACCCCTCCATCCACGACGACGACGAGCGTGATGAGCACCGCGCCGACTGTTTCGACATACATCGTGGCGTGCTCAGCGACCGATTCCAGACGAAGATCAGTGGCGCGAGAACTAGTGAGCCAGCCTCAATGTGCCAGTGAATGTTCCTCAATTGTTGGCTCCAGTGGCCTATGTAATTCGTGCGACTCGCCGGCGTCATGACTAGTATAGAGCGATCGTCGATGCAAGTGTGACATTGGTCTGGCTGCCGGTACCCTTTCACATCGTTGACAGTCTGGAGAACGTACAAGGCAGCATTGCCTGATGTTGTTTTTTCAAAGGACATATTCCATCCTTAGACCGGACCTGCCCAAGTCTGCAATAAGCATTGAATAATGTCTTCAAAGGACAATAGATTTGACCAAGTCGTTCACTAGTACAAATTCCTATCTAACCAATAATAAACGGAATGGCGACGACTCTGTCGTCACATCCTAGAACAAGAAATAGATGTACTGTACACAGTGATAAACTATAAAACCCATGCGTCCGCGGCAGCGTCGTTTGCATGTTATACCAATTCCCCTTTCTAACGAGATTGAACCAATATTTCCCTTCGGGTCATCCGGTTTCCATCTACCAAGACCATCGAGGCTGATGGCTAGACATTTCTGGCGGCAAATTCGGCCATCGTGTTGCCAGTGGGCTTCTCATCGAACGATCTCTCAGATGTCATATCGTTGTGGAGCGGTTCAAGCGCAGCAAGATAGCCTGATGGGACGAGACCATTGTCTTCGTGATAGGTCTTGTGTGCTCTGAGGAAGGAAACGTGCTGTGGCGTTAGTGCTATTAGACCGGCGCGGATTCCCATTAGCTTCTTTCGTCCCACATCTAGGAGGGTACGTACTTCGGGTGGAAGAGCAGAACAAGGTGTCATAAAGGAAGAAGGCGAGGACCGTGGCAGGGATGTTGGTGAGTGCAGCTATGGCGGCGTATGGGCCACCTGCAGCTTGGCGACCCCAGATTGTCATTGCCATCAGGCGTCCCCCAAGGTCACGCGCGGTGTTGGCGGCAACTAAAAAGGATAGTATAAGTAGATTATCAGTTGTCCAAGTTGGGGCGTAATCGTGGAAAAGGCACATACGTGAGGTTGGGGAGTATCCCCAAATGGCCGTGGCACTTGTGGCGTGGAGTCAGGCAAGAAGCTACTCAGTGATGACAACGAACGCGTACTATGCGATTCCAATGACCCAAGGTGCCGCTGCCGGTGGAACGAAATGATTGGTCGGATCAAGGCAGGCGCTTATCGCAAGACCAAGCACAAGGTCCTTACACACAATGTCAATCTGACTGGTGGAGAGAGAGCACGAAACACTCACAGTCATAAACTCGTTGAGAAGAACTCGATGCAAGTTCGTGCCGGGCGATACGTAGAGTGCGAAGATGCCTCCCGGTCCTTCAGGCGTGAACATCATGGCGTCATAGAGGCGTTTTTTGACGAGAACACCTTCCGCGATCTTTACCAGATCAAGCTCTTCCCTCTGAAGACGATCGAGAAAGGACATACCACGAGAAAGTCTTTCCACTGGACATATATGACAAGGGATGCCACATAAGCGCCGAATATCTGTGCTAATATGTACCTACATTTGAAGTTAGCACACCCGATACACTGCGCAGGACAGAAGACGACGTGAAAGGATCGTACCCGACTGCTTTTCGCACGGGGAAACCTTTGAATACAACGAATGAGATGGTAACACTAGGACTGAAGTGGCCGCCAGAAGTCGGCCCGCAGATCGTGACTGCAAGCATGATTCCAATGGCATAGGAAACGCCGACGGTGAAAAGAGCTGGGTGGCAGGGTAAGTAACGAACGTCCAATACTATTGAGACGTAGACTTACAGCCGATCGGTTGAGATATGAGGTTTCCGACAATCAATGCAGCTGTGGATCCAACACCTGTTAACGACATATGGTTAGGACCAAGACGCTACTCAGACAAAAAAAAACTCGGTGAACCTGCGTATACGTATAAGAATGCACCCAGCTGTATGCAACCAAGTTATCAGTTGTGTTTGAGAGGGGAGCGTCAAGAGAATGTAATACCATTTCGGCAAGCATTTGTGTGCCAGTGAACAAATGGATTTTGCCGTGCTTGACCCTCTCCCAAGAGGCCATATAGCGTGGTTGTGGGGCGACATCACGCAGGCGGGCTGTTGGGCAGGACATGGGGGCGAAGGGGATGGGTGAAGACCACGGAGGTTCTACAAACCTTTAAAGCCTCTCACTATGTCGCCGCACCTGACGCGCAGGGATGCACATCTGCCAAAATACTACGCGAATCATGGTGTGAGAGACGTGGTAAGTCAGTAACCTGTTCCTGTGTACATCCTCTCCGATCCGAGATGAGGCAGCCAGTCTGTTAACAGAAGACGCACTTTCCCGATTGAAACGACAAGAAGGGAAATATGAGTCCCTATGTCAACCTGTGTAGCCCCTTTGAGAATGAAGGAGAAAAATGAGCTTAACGAACCCCCAAAGGTGCACCTTTTACCGCTAGCATTCGTGTACGTGAATAGGTTCGGATGACTCATTGACATGATATGATGCTTGCTAGCGCGATGGCATCCGCGGCTTCGTCCTCCGTAATAATACCCTATCGAGAATCATTGGGCGCAAGTCGCATACAAACAGCGTTATCCTGCAGAAACTGTCACTGTTCGCCACATACCGGACGGGCCCGGGACCGTTGCCAGCGAGGAAGCTGCCTTCGAAGAGGTATGACTGGCAAGAGGGGCCTGGTGAATCTGCATGACAAGTGTACGTGCTTCAAGAGCAGCAAACATATGCGTGATCGATCAACGCGGTGTGGGCAGACACCGGCATGGCCCCTGGAACGATGTCGGCGTGTAACATTCTGCAACATGATGATCAGCAGTCCACATACCCAGACGATATGCATGAGAAAATTGCACGAACCACATGACGCCATCCTTGTATTAATCTTGACCGATCGCGCCACCATATCCAAGATCTGACCACCGCGACTGGAACTGACATAGTACTACTGTCAAAGAAGCCGTCGACCCTTCTGTGAAACGTGTCATGCTTATAGTTTAAAGCCGCGTCAACACCTAATTCCTTCTTCAGCCACCGCGACAGATTGATCATCGCTCCCGCCGGCGAGCGCCACGACGTTTGCACCGGCACGTTGTTTTCCTGATAGACTCAGTTGTGATTGTGGCGGATCACTCTCTGAACGGACGACACGCACCGTACCACTCGCGAAAGAGGCATTCCGTATCGTCTCTTTGGACGCTCAGCCCAATCAACACGCGATCGACAGAGATCAGACCGGGCACGCCGAGGGTAAGTAGCCAAAAAGCGCTGTCTCGCTGGGGCCTGAATATGTCCCGTCCTAGATTAGCATAGGAGTCCTCGGACTCACGGGATCTCTCTGAACATCGTACCCTTGAGAATGGCAAATTCAGCTTAGACGTTTCTAGATCAGGAACTAGACAGCAGGGAAAGCGGGGCCATACGCACCAAGTACACCGGATACGATGTGGCCGTTCCGAAGCGAAACACTCCCTTCCTCATCCCGAGGGCGCCACATCGCAGGCACCTCACCGATCTGAACAGGTAGCGTTAGCCCCCCTTCCTTCGGCCACCCACGCACGAGGGACAAGGAAAGTATGTCACTGGAACGACCTCACCCGGATCAGCTTGCGATTGCATTACGGCATTCACAAGCAAACTATATGAGCCCGATGGTGGCACATGGCACGGTGTGAATAATCAGTCTCGATTTTACTGACATAGAATGTCAAACTCGGCGCTCGAATTGTAGGGTGACAAGTGTAGTCCGTCGAGGGAATATTTTGCCTACTTGCCGGAGTCCTGTACCGGCTGTTCGAGTTTCTGCCAAGTTAGAATGTGCGGAGGAATTGATCCATAGATGAGTCAGTGCGTCCATCGCTGATCATGCGCTGCGGGGCGGGTGATAACAGTCATGGTGATGCAATAGATACAGGGAATACACAGGCTCGCGGTTAATGAAATTGAACATGCGTTAGAAGCGTACGCGTAAGGGGAATGAGTATCTCTTATTCCAGAGGCACGCGCCAGTAGGCCGTCGAAATTACAACATGTCTCAGACGGGAAAGTTCAAAGTCTGAACAACGTTACAACTTTGGTTGTCCAGCGTATTGTTCACTGGAGACTTGGACAACCCTGCTCGATCCACGTTGTAAATTTCAGGAGCTGGTGGATAGGACGTGGACTTACAGTTTTCCGGTGTTACCTCCGGAAAACAACAACGGGAGCGCCTTTGGTGCATTTTCCAGCCCCTCGACTGTATGAAACTTTCGTTTGAGCGTGCCGTCAGCGAGACCAACAGCTAGATCGGCGATCGCTGTGGGATACTGAGAAGCGTAGTCAAATCTATACGGGATGAGTCGCACAAACTGGTCCGAGGACAAGGAGAAAGCTTACACAACGAAACCTTGAATCTTGGCTCTTTGCGAAATAAGGTTCAAATAGTTCTGGAGGCCACGAGGTATTGGTGAGTCTAGAGGTAAATGAGAACATGTTCCAAGAGAAGCAAGCATGATCAACCTACTGTAGGCAGAGATGGCTCCTGAAATGACAGTCAGCATAACCAAATCGTGCGTATTCCGAAAACTGCACGAACCACACAACACTACCCTCGCATTCTTGTTCAATCGCCCCAACGCCATATCCAAGATCTCCCCGCCGACATTGTCAAAGAAGACATCGAGATATCCGACGGCCTTCTTCAAGTCCTCTCGGAAAGTGCTATGCTTATAGTTCAATGCTACGTCAACACCTAGTTCGTTTGTAAGCCAAGCACATTTGTCGTCGCTCCCAGCGAGTGCCACGACTCTTGCACCGGCACGTTTTCCGAGTTGACAGACAAGGGATCCGACTGCACCAGCGGCACCAGACACCAGGAGGGTCTCACCAGCCTTGATCTCGCCAACGTCGTGAAGACCCTGTTGCAACATGGCGAATCGTTCTCTGAATGAACAATACCAGGCGCCAAACCACTCACGAAATAGGCAGTCATACCTACATAACATTTAGAACATCAGCCAACCATAACACATTAGCAATATGATAAGTCGTACCGGGCGCCCCGAGGGTATTCAAAAAGTCCAGTGCCGTGGTGCCTGGAGGGGGACTTGAGAATGTCAGTCATTTACACGAGGTTAAAATGAGAGTCCTCGGGGATTCACGTTATCTTTTCGAGTTTTTTATCCTTTAAGACGACGAATTCAGTCCAACCTGACCGCATCGGGTGTATCTGGATCAAGAACATGGTACCAAAAGGGCATTACCATAATACATACCAAACATTCCGGATACCATGTCACCTTTGGCGAAGATACTTCCCTCCCCTGCCTCCACGACGATACCCAGTCCTCCTGCGCGCATCACCTCGCCAATCTGAACAGGGGGTAGATAGCTCCGCGTGTCCTTCACCCACCCGCGCATGGCAGGGTCGAGGGAGAGATATGTGACTTGAACAACGACTTCACCCGGTCCGGCCTTCAGGACATCCTTGGACACGGTCTGTGATTCAAAGGTGTCGGGGAGGAAGTCTGCGTTAGGACGTTCACGCAGGACGATGCGAGTGAATGTACTGGATGACATGGCGTGATTCGGTGTTGTTGACCTGGTTGAGATATGAAAGGAACTCGGTGGGCAAGCCTTCAAGTTTATAAGAACGTCACGGTATCCCTGCACCCACGGTCCTCGGATGGTTTTGTCTACCAAACCCCGGCTATGACAAGATCTGATCCGGAGTTAAGTGACGTGTGGAGTTGAGATATCACGAGCTGGCATGACCAGCTCTCAAACGTCACGGATCAGAAAAGCGCAGCAACAAATTTGAAGCTTGAAGATCGCTAAAAATGCAATCGTACTAGTTTCATGCTACGGAAAAACAGGGAGATAACAAGCCGTACAGATGCAATAGATACAGGCGAAACATGAACTTGCAAACATTCCAAATGTGACATGAGAAGTATCAGTGTGTGATATCATAACATCGTGAAGTGATTAGGTGAGTGTCGGTTGAATCCATCTGAGACAAAATCATGACTACAATCGACGGATTGGGGCAGGGAGTAGGCCCATCAAGCCAAAGACAAGGGCATATAACCCAGATGCTACATTCTGAATCAGTAGATGCGTTGTGGTACAGCATGATGGACACTACCTCCGATGGTGCCCTTCAAGTATCCCAGACTGGACCATCTTCCGAGCGTGATGGAGAGTAGTGACCAGCCGACGAGGGTCGCGGCGGTCAGAGTTGGAATCACGCGCGAAAGCACGCCAGATTTCCTCCATAAGCGGTACTTTGAAAGAGCCTCAGTAAACAACAAGAGGGGTAACCGCGGGGACTCACGTCTGACTCGGCCCCTCGGATCCAGCGCACGAACAAAACATAGAGAAACAGGACGACGACGATCCCGCCAAGACATGATGCGAGGAGTGCGACCGTCCTGTTCCGGGTCAGTCAGAGCAAGAGAGTATGGACAGGAGACCTACCTTGACCAGTCATCTGGGCCAGAAAGCAAAGCGAAGAGGATATGATGGGTTTTGAGGAGAAAAGTGATGACCGCACCAGGGATGATGAACTTGAGCTGGCGGAGGGTATGTCTGGAGAGAGCGTGGAGACGTGGACTGGCCATGATGGTAGGTGCCAACGAGCACTTGACCTCCTGACCTGCTCAATTCAGTGATATCAGCTCAGACTGTAACCACACGTCACCAGACCTAGACAGACGTCGAGTTGTCAATACGATGCGACTGTTTGCAAGTGAGCTCGAGTCGCTGTGAGAAAGCGAGGGACTGCCATTTGAGGCTGCGTCGAACAACTCTGCCAACATCAACAAGACATTTATTAGTAGCTCATGGCTCGGGGAAAACCAGCAAAGTCGCTAGCGGTCAAGGTTCCACGACACGGCGCTCAGCGTATCGGTCTCAAGTTCAGTATCTCCGTCGAAAATCTCGTGCGCAAGGAATATGCAGCCGCAAAGGCGGTGAAACAACGCCCACGTATAGTACGCTACCAACACAACAATGACCCACCAGCAGGCGCTTTGGCACAATCAATCGTCGGTCCATCACCTTCGTTTGAGACACGGTACTAATTGTCGACTATAGGAGTCAGCTTCGGAGTGGAATTCGCTCTTGACCAGTGCTCGTGCACAAAGGGGACCGCAGTGGGATGTGGGTACCCAGCAGTAAGCAGAATCACTCTACTTGCATTGTACACGAGCATTTAACATTTGCGTAGATTCCAAGTTGACTTTGGGTCAACTCTCTACTACAATCCCACCCCGCTCCTCGAGGTCCTAAAACAGCAGCGTCCTCAAGAGGAGGACCACACCCAAACGCCAGCACGACCGGGTTCAATGCAGCCACCAGACTACCGCCACGAGTCCCCTCGCATCGTTCGAAATCCTTCTGCTCCTGCAATGCCACCCAACTACGCATATGGGTCTCCCCGTCACCCACAACATCAACCGACAGCCTTCAATCCAATATCTCCGGGTCATTTCTATGGCCCTGACCCTCGCACAGTTGGTGGAATGATCCAGGGTAGTATGTCTCCAGACATCCGTAGACGCACCGGGAGAATTGGACCAGACGAGGGATTCATCTCACTTCATGCACATGGCCCGTGAATGATCATTACCAAACATACCTTGTATTTTTTTTGTGCATTCCACATATAAAGCGTTTACAGCTGTACGTCTACGACGACAATGCGAATGCATCGCCATCTTCTCCAACAGATACTTGATCATCGTGCCAGTACCAACATCTATCCCAGTACCACGTTTTTGAGGGGCAGTGACTTTCGTTTCTTGGCGCGTTTTGACCCGCCATCTGTTGAGAATGGCCGCGGGCGCTTCGGGGGCGGTGGTGGATTAATCCAGTGAGACTTTTTGCGCCATCGCTTCCATGGCTGGGCGGGGTCTTCTTCCCGTGTCGAGTCATCATCAAGTTCATCGGTTTCCTCGGGCTCTCCTGAGCCTTCACGCCTATTTTCGCCCTCAGGCTCTACCCCGGCCCCTTTCTCGCTGATCCGATCACTAGGAGAACCCTTCTTGGCCTCCTCTGCCGCTAGGGCTAGGTCGGCTTCCGAGGGTGGGCGACACTTGGCCCTGCGGGGTTCCTTCATCGCCTCTGTTACAGGCATATTCAAAAGTCGATGACCTGGACAGCTAGGCATACAATTACGGTGCTTGTTCGCCGAAAGTGCATGACGCGGTAGAGAAGCCTGCTTGCGTGGCCACAGAAAGGAATGAGACTCGTTTCGACATGGTTGCGAGTTGCATATATGGATGCACATCTCAACCTCGGTGGCGGTGTAGCTCAGAGATCCATCAGTTATCTGTGGCCCGGGGTCCACAGGGATGGATATGGTGGCAGGCACTTGCTGTGGGGAAGAGGGGAACTAGTTTCTTGTGGGCGAACGACAAGCACGTGAAACGTCTACTTACGTTTTGTTGTTCATCCTGGGATGTATTGTTTTCCTCCGGTGGTTTCTTAACGGACTTATTCTTGTTCATGAGACACATGGAAGTCAGACAATGAGTAGCACTAACTCGAGATGGGATTTTCAGCATGATCATATCGCTGCGTTTGTTGGGGCTTGGATCTGCACGCGGCTAACAAACATGTGAGAGACGATCCTTAAAGCTGCGGTTGGATAGCTGTTACCGTCGGAGGCTCTGTGGGGTTCGATGGTTCCGGTGCAGCTTGGCTTTGCCCAGAGGCAAAGGAAGCAAGTTGCTCAAGAGGTAATTGAGCTCGGAGTACGGCCTCAAGATCCTGGACTCGTTTCGCAGACTCTTGACAAGCGCTACGCTGCTGCTCCACCGCTACCTAGCAAAAAACCCGATATAGGTTTTCACGGCATGTCTTGAAAACATAGGGACAAACCGTCTGATCTGCAAGTGCACTGGTTAGCCTCTGAACCTCTTTCTTCTCGTTTTCCAGGAGAGTCGTGCTCTCCCCTGCTGCCTTGACCTGTGCAGTGAGCTCCGCCTCCCGCTGCTCTAGCTCAGATGCACGGGACCGCGATGCTTGAGCGTCACGTTTCCAGTCGTTCCCATATCTTTGCCACTGCAGCAACAACTGCTTAAGCCGAGTTATTTCCTGGTTGGCCTGGTTAAGTTTCTGCAGTGTTTCCTCGGGCGTAGGCTTGGAAGGGGGAGTTTGTGCTGAAGTATCGTCTGGTGTGAGCACCCGGGCCGGAGAAAACGTATTGCTAGTGCCTGCCTTGGCGGAGGCCAGGGCTACTCGAAGTTGTTCGCTCTGAACCTCTAGCGACCGTTGGACGCGCTGCAGCTCTTCCTAGAGGACGTGTTGAGTGTAAAGTACATCAGATGGTCCATCGAAGAGTATCGAAATGCACCTCAGCTGCTTCACGCTTCCTCCGGGACTCCTTCAGTTCTTCTTCCTTCACCTCAAGTTCGGCAGCGAGAGAATGGCATCTCTCACGCAGGTCGTCTGCCACCAGCGAGCCCTGGTCAGCGTCTCCCTCACGCCCAAGTATTGTATTCTCAACCTCGCCAGTTCCCTCGCTCTGTACTCTTGCATCAAGATTATGTTCGACTTCCCCCTCCGAGTCCTCCCAGCCCGAAGGGTGTCCGTCTAGTTGTGCACGAAATTTCGCAAAGGAAGCCATGAGGCCATCACACCCCGTCGCCAACATCTTTCGTTCATCGGCCCATTTTGCGGAAGCTTGTGTGAGCTGATGGCGCAAGTCGGCGACGACGTGCTCGAGTTCGAGGTTCTTCTGGAGGAGGTCATCGAGATGGGGTCGTAGTCTGGTTGGCGGGGCCATGGTTGGCGATGTTGTTGGATGCTGCGAAAAATAAGGGAGTGATAAAGCTGTTAGGACCGAAACTTTGGAATAACCCTCGGAAGGGCCACTCCTCCACCTCTGGATGTAAATGTGAAGCCGTTGGAATGGTCACTGAATCCACGTTAGGTCCTCAGCCGGGACGTTTCACACGAGATTACGTCTCGAGATAGGAATCTCAGGCTTTGCAAGCATCGGCTTTTTGTGCAAAGTTGCCACTCTGGATGATCGATGATCCACAGTGGAGGCTTGGAGTTGACCGTGCTGAGTGCCGAGGATCGTCTAAACCTTGTTCTGGACCACATCCGTGACCAGTGCCAAGATGACAAGACACTGGAATGGCGTGAGCTAGTCGACTAGGTATCGTGCATTCACTGGTCCGTGCTACATTCCTTCAGTCTTAGGTTCAAATACGGGTACTGTGGGTACAGCGCGACTCCGATTTCCCTACGGTAGTGCGAGTCAGGCGCGGGTTTCCGGCCGACTGGCTATCAATAGGGCGGTGAGAACTAGATAATCCTTGGGCTGATAAAACGCCTGTCTTCAGGATACTCCCAGAACTGCACTTTACACGAGCCAGCAATGTCGTCCACGAAGAAAGTTCCGTACGGTGAGTTGATCCAACCAGTAGTGGTCTGCAATGGTTGACATCCGGTGAATCTTAGTGAGGCTCGGGAATTCCGGCTTGAAGGTCTCGAGGATCATCCTCGGTACTATGCAATACGGCGATAAGGGATGGCAGGAGTGGGTCTTGGGTGAGGAGGAAGCTGTGGAACATATCAAGGCAGCGTAAGAATCTCAACCGATCTCTTTCATCCTCGCGGTATCGACCTTGCGCACAGATACGACGCTGGAATTCAGACATTCGACACCGCTGATGTGAGTTGGTCTGCAGTGTCCTGTATCGCATATCTGAGCTGTCCTAGACTTACTCAAATGGCTACTCGGAAGTCATCCTCGGAAGAGCAATCAAAAGACTCGATCTACCTCGCGATGAGATTGTTGTGATGTCAAAGGTGGGTGATATTGATGATCGAGTAGGATAGCTACACGAGTTTTTGCAGGTCTATAACGTCGTCGGCCGCCAGTATAACATCGGTCAGATCTCTGGTCGAAAGGATCCGGATCAGAACGGCTACGTGAACCAACATGGATTGAGCCGCAAGCACATCTTTTCAAGCGTGAAGAAGAGTCTGGAGCGACTTCAGCTCGATTACATCGACGTTCTTCAATGTAAGATCTAGCAGGTGCGGAGATTGGTACTCATTGACAACGTTATAGGCCACAGATTCGACAAGGAGACGCCAATCGAAGAGACTGTGAGCATGTTGCATGGTATGCGAGCCTCTCGTTGACTCCAACTTAGATGCAAGCCCTTCATGATGTCGTCAAGGCTGGATACGTCCGCTACATCGGGATGAGTTCTTGCTGGGCATACCAATGTAAGCTTTCACGACGCAATACATGTGTCTGCACTCACACATATATTTGTAGTCCAGGCTATGCAGAGTAAGGACTGACGGATGTATGTGATTTTGAAAAGTTTACTGATATGTTTTTGAAAGACTACGCAATCACGAACAAGCTTACGCCGTTCATCTCGATGCAGAACCACTATAGTCTTTTGTATCGTGAGGAGGAGCGAGAAATGTTCCCTACACTCCAGATGTTTGGTGTTGGCTCGATTCCTTGGTCTCCACTCGCTCGCGGCGCACTCACCAGACCATTGGGCCAACAAACAAACAGAGGGCAAAATGACTGGTAACTTGCATCCCGCGTTCGTCAAGTTGATATGTCTCACGTCTAATCTATGCCAGGTTCATTGGAAACTACGCAAATGCATCGTCTTACGAAACGATCATCAACCGGTATGTTCTTGTATTTATTCCATAAGGAACGTGTGCTTACTCAAATACCTAGGGTTGAAGAAGTGGCAAAAAGGAAGGGTGTGAGCATGGCGCAAGTTGCGACCGCATGGATCCTCACCAAAGACGGTCGGTTCTAATTCCTGCGTGTCTTGTTTAACCTGCTCAGCTGCTGTCATCCGTAGGCGTTACCGCACCCATTGTCGGTACTACTAGTCTGGCTAACCTCCAGGACATCATTGGTATGTTTCCAGCTCATAATCGCGAGTGCCATGGTTTAATATCCCGGCGATTGAAGCGGGACTCGACGTGAAATTATCGGCAGAAGACATCCAATATTTGGAGGAGGGATATAAACCGATGCCCGTGTTGGGACATACATAAGGGTGTACATCCGAGCTATCTTGACACCGATTGAGCCACGGATTCTTGTCGCCAATCCGATTTTGCTTTTGTCACAAAGTTCAGTGATAACGATGCATGTTCGAATTTTACCCTTTGTTGATCCCGATATTACACGCATTACGTAACCGACCTCCTTGTGCTGCACACGCTAGTTGATGAGATTGCCTGGTCCAATTTCGACCCGTCTGGCATTGCAGAGGCGCGTTTCCCTTGCAAGCACCATACTAACACATTCTAGGTGATATCTTACATCCTTCATCTTTCTCGTTTCTCGCGTTCCTTTGTCTTTTCGCGACATGATTACGCGTTCACCAGTAAAACCCCTTAGACCGCCCCTTGGGGCGCCTGCAAAACGCACCCCAACACCGCTACGTTCTAGCACGGTCGCGACAGCAACGACGTCCATACTCACCTCTTCAACCGCCACCGGCTCGACTGCCACCCCTCACGAAGCCATGGTTGCGTCGCAGCTCGCCCACATCAACGACCTCGTCCAGAAGAACCGTTCCCTCGAGCAGACAATCAGAAAGCTCAATGAGGATCTCTCCAAATCAGCTGCCGACTTCCTCGTGCTGACCAATGAGTCCAAGTCCTGGGAGGAGGACCGCAAGACATGGACAAACGCACGCCAGAAGTGGATGGACGAGCGGAAGACTTGGGCAGAAGGTTGTGACACGATGCAGGCGTGCCATCGAATACAACAGTATCGCGTCGCGTGCGCACTACATGACGAGCGTGTTGCTGTATTGAAAATGCAGGAGGTGGCGAGAATGGAGCAACTCAAACGATTACAGAGGGATTACAAGATTACAATGTTCCAGGCACGAGAGGCGGATCTGGAGGCACAGCTCGAGGAGGCTGAAGAAGTGAAGGAGGAGGCGATGGAAGTGACAGATCGACACGAAAAGTCCGCACAGGAGTTGAAGACGCGATGCACCGGGCTTACTGACGAGATCAAGTCGAAAACGGCGGAAATCAAGGCTGCGCAGAAACACCGTGAACAGGTCGAGGTGCGTTCATCGTCAGAGGATCCTTGCGAACTTTGTTACGAGGTTCCCATCATATTACTAGGACGATCTCCGCCGCCTGCGAGAAGCGCATGCAGACGCAGCGGCAACGTCTACCGCGACATCCTCCAAGCTCGCTCGCCTCACTACAGAACGAGATTCCCTGGAGGCTCAAGTTACCTCCCTCAAGCGTTCTCTTGAACTAGCACAAGACGAGGCCACCCAGCTTCGAACGCAACTTGCCAACTGGCAAGACTTGAAGAAGGGAGAGGACGCCGAAGCAGGGGAAGTGAGAAAGAAGAAGACCGAGCTCGAGCAGGAACTCGGGGATACGAGAAAACGTATCAGTGAGCTCGAGGCAAATGCTGGGGGAAATGAAGCGCTGGAAGCGAAGCTTCAGAAGCAGAAGGAGCGGGTTGGGAAGCTCAAGCAATTTCTTGAGGAATGGAAGGTAATGCATTGTGTTTTTGACCCCATGGAGTCGAGAGATTGATCATCTGACAGACAGAAGCCGAACAACAAACCACTGCCCGAGAGACGGCGGAAACTCAGCTGGCCAACGCACAGGTACAGATTGCGAGCTTGGAGCAGAAAATGGTCGAACTTCAAACAGAGTTGTCGGTGGCCTCCAAAGCTAAAGTAGGTGTCTGTTTCTCCGTCTTATTTTAACGCTCATATACATCAAATCATCAGCCAGTAAGTAAGAAAGTACCTCCACCAGAGCCAGCAAAGTTAGACGACCAGATCGGCGCAGCACCCTCTTCCCCTTCTACGTCCCTACCAACTAAAGTCAAGGACAGACCCAGCAAACCGGCGTCTTCCAAGCCCTCTTCTACCAGGCCCGCAGATGGTCCTGCTAAACCGCGACCAAAACCACGTCTTGTCAAGAAATTTGATCCCATTCCCGAACCTCAGGACAGCGATATCGAGATCATCGAGCCGCCTCCCGTTCCAGCGCCTGCTCCTGAACCAAGTGCAAAAGCGAAGGGAAAACAAAAGGCGGCTCCCGACGATGACGTTGGAAGTGATGCCGACACGGGAGAGGTACGGAAGGACAAGAAGAAAGGAAAGACGAAGGAGACAGAAAAAGAGAAAGAGAAAGAGCCGAAGGAACCAACGAAAGCTAAGATAACCAAGCCGAAGAAAACCAGTCCGAGCGACGATACCAATGAGACGCGTCCAAAGGCTAAAGCGGAGTCTAAGAAACGTACCTCACTGGTCGAGGAGACGCAACCAAAGGCCAAAGCGAAGGCTAGGAAACGTCCTTCGCCGGATACTCCTCCTAAAAAATCCAAGGTAAAATCTTCGCAATTGAGGGAGGATTCCGACGATGCTGCAGCCGGGGAGACGGATGCACCGCCAAAGAAGAAAAAGCGGAAGATAAATCTATTCGGTACATCTCAACCGGCCACTTTCAACTGGGACAACCTGGGACAGGTATTGCTGCTCTCGTTCTTTGTGGAATGGCTACTGACACCAATGCTATATCAGACTGGGGAAGAGGTTTTAGGTATACCGACACAACTTTCACCCATGAAGGACACAGACGTTGTTCCTCGGCGGTTAGGGAGAGGGAAGTAAAGGGTAGATGTGTTCCAGGTAGGGGATGGTATGTTACATGGTCGCAGTATATGAGACATTCGATATGTGTGGTTATGTCGCCAAGTCATGAAACTCTTCTCAACGTGGATTTTCGTGATCAGAGCGATTATAGTGGCCGTTTCTATAGGCCGACTTCCTGATTTCCGTGTGCTATCGATATGCATGACGCATACCCAACGACAAAGACATCTGAGACGGCCAGGTAAACGGTTCGGATGAAAGAAAAGTAAACCTGGAAATTTTTCAAGTACCCGGCGGAGTTTGAAAAAATCGGTGCATGACCCCCCTTCCCGCGCTAATATGAGGTCAGGGGTTTGCATCTTGAACACGGACGAGCATGAGTACAACCAACGTATCCTGGCTTGATCGCCTACGGCTTAGCTTCATCAGCCCTGCGTTGCCTCGAATGCAATTGGGTCCCGACAAGAATTCTCAGAATCCAGTCATGGTCAGTACACCGCTTTCATGATGTACTGGACCCACCACACCATAGAAAGCTAGATCCAATTTTTCACATGGGACGCCCAGTGTCCCAACATGAGCTGGTGGAAACATTTTGAAGACGAGCTACCTCGTCTAGCGGAGCTTGGGTTCACTCAAGTCTGGCTACCACCACCCAACAAGGCAATGGATGGCAAGGTCATGATTTCCATGCTCTCGACGTGCTTGTTCCTGATAGATTTGGCAGCGAGGACAAGGATACGATGCTTACGATCTGGTATGTACAGTTACGGTGTATAGCTGTGTCCGGTTCCACCTGTTTGTCTGCTGTACCCTTAGTGGGACTTGGGAGAGTTCGACCAGAAAGGAACTATTGCGACCAGATGGGGTAGCCGACGGGAGCTCCTTGATGCTTGCTCTTCAGCACGCCGAAACAACATTAGCGTCATCATCGATGCTGTACTGAATGTAACTTTACACCCAGTTTTTTCCTGCTTGACTTGACACTTAGATTTTTGCAGCATAAGATTGGTGCTGACAGGTTAGAAACATTTTCTGCTGTATCCGTGGATCCAGAGAACCGGTTACGCGTTTTGGAACGTGAACGGAAAGTTAGAGTACGTGAGTTTTCATCCTTGCGAGTGTTCTGCTCCAGCTCTAGTAGGGCTGGACAGCCTTTGACTTCCCTGGACGACAAGGAAAGGTGAACATGGCAAATCTTTGACTCGATATAAACGTTGAATTTCACATGACAGTACAGCAGGATGAAGTGGACCTATGAGCACTTTACAGGTTAGTTCCACCATGAAGATCTCGTTTCCACTCACAGACAAAGTAGGGCTTGATTGGGATGACATAACTCAGGCTCATGGAGTCTATCGGATTTCGAGTCCGAATCATAAAGGTTGGTCCAGCCGGGTTGACTCTGAGCTTGGAAATTATGATTATCTCCTCGGAATCGATGTTCGTATGAGAACAGAACCTCCCGAACGGCTGTATGCTTACGGTATCTATGAATAACATGCAGATCGATCATCGGCATCCCGCAGTGCGCGATGACCTATATGCATGGGGTTCGTGGATACTTGATGTACGTTGTTATTCAGAAACCTTCTCGCCTTTATTCTAACTTTTGAAAACCAGGAAACAGGTGGAGGTGGATTTAGACTAGATGCTATAAAGCACATAGATCGACATTTTCTACTTGAGTTTGTGAGAGTTTAACGTGCAAATTTCTGGGACCACATCCTCATACGACGCTTCATTCTAGATCCAAAGAACTCGTAGTACGCGCAGTAGGGAGAAACTGTTTTTCGTATCCGAATATTGGAGCGCCAAGTCAGCGTTAGTTTCTCCTGGTTGTGATCCGGCCCCTGACAGTGCAACACAGCGTGCGGAAGATGCTGCCATACATCAGAGCATTACAAGGACAAGTGCGACTTTGTCGAGTTTTTATTGCCCCGAAACTAACAAATGTGATGATAGACGACTTTCTTCGATGTACCGCTTCACGACAACTTCCATCAGGCCAGCAAGTCAGGGTCGTCCTACGACCTCCGACACATCCTTGACAATACTCTTATCACTCTCCGACCCAAGGACGCTGTTACGTTTGTGGATAATCATGAGTAAGTAATGCATCCCCTGATCTCTGCGATTGCACTGATTACGATTGACTGATAGTACTGTGAGGAGTGACACATCTTTGCATCGTCACTCATAACTCACGTCCACTAATTCAGCAAATCGGACAATCCTTGGAGAGCTGGGTTTGTTCGTTCACGCTTTTGAGATTTTCTAGTTCCTCAACTTGCATTGTAGGTGGACACCAACTTCAAGGTCCAAGCGTATGCTCTCATCCTGTTACGCGGCGAAGGATACCCGTAAGCATCCCCTCATTAAACCGTCAAAGAAATATCCCATCTCCGTCTCACATGTACATTTCTCCCCACAGTTGCGTCTTTTACGGAGATCTATACCCCAATCAGGAATGTTTCGACGAAGCGACTGCGGAGAAGACCAGACAACTACTGGCGATCCGGAAAACGTTCGCAAATGGGCCATCGAAAGACTACTTTCAACATCGGAATTGCATCGGGTTCGTTCGGTTGGGGAATCCAGGATGTGCCGTCGTATTGAGCAATGAATCACTTGACGATAGGTGCTCGTGCCCGCGTTTTTGTGGAGTCTATGCTTACGGATGGGACGGGTCCCTGTAGGACGACGTCACTGATAGTTCGAATGCATGTAGGACAGGTCCGTTCCGCCGATTATGTGATGGCGTGTAACCTAATCTCACTCTTGCGTGATAATTGACAGGGCGGCAAAGGTGCTGTGTTCCGTGGTATCTTTGACGCTACACGTCGCGTCGTGGTGGATAGCAAAGGGTGGGGCGAGTTTTACTGCTCGGCTGGCACAGTCGAGGTATGGGTCAGAGATCAAGGCATGGCCCGGATGTAGTGTTTGGGTTGTAGACTGTCGCTCTCAATCTTAAGGAGGGATTTTTGCTCAGGGAAACAGGTGTGCTGGCTATACTAGTCGAACTATACTTGGTCACTCTCTAATAGTTCTAGTAATATCCTGCTTGCTTTTGTCGGTGCTCGCGTGATAGACTGTCGCACCTGGCGGTGTTTCATGTCATCAGGTCAGTGTCATTGAGAGAGGTCAGAAATCTGAGAAACGATGGTCACTACGCTCGAATAGATGGCCAATACTGTGACGACGTAAAGCATTGTATTCTCTAGGGCTGGGTACAGTGGAAGTGTAAATGATCAACGTTCAATCAATAAGACATGATCAAGCAAAGGCATCTCGCCGTCTCTCTCGTCTATATTTGCATAGTATACGCGCATGTAATGTCTGACATGGGGCCCTGCCCCGCCGGACAATAAACAACGATTTCAATATATATATTTGCGCAAGGCATGCCAGTCGACACAAACCACCGCAGGAACCTGCATCTGCTATTCTAGTGACAAAACATGATCGGGTGACGCAAACTGCCGCAAGTTGACATGTGTAGAACCTGGGTAGTTGTCACTTGGGAAACGGGAGACAGCGAGTTAACGACACATGAGAGATCGATACTTCCAAGTGGACGTACCAGAGAGATAGGTATTGGGATCCCCAGAGATACCATAGAAAAGAAAAGCTGTGATGGTTTGAGGTACGTATACAACGAGAAGGACACCGAGGATTATCTTGGATCGATTCCACATCGCGTAAACCCGCAGACCCATCGCTACTGTGACTGAGCTTCACAAAGACTGGAATGAACCAGAAGGAAATAACTCACGGTCGGCCGCAGCCAGGAATAGTTCCAGCGACCACTGCAGCACTGAGTTGAATACTGTGCTTTTGAAGTATCCGCAGCTTGCTTTGACAATATGACGGAGTAATATAAATTGGTATACTTACACCTGTTCATTCCTTAGCAATCAGATTATAGGAGGAATTTGGATGCATACATCTATCAGAGCGTGCTATCAGTGACAGACCGAACACGAGGCCGATAAAAAAACTGACTATCACAGATTTGGTGGAAACACACATGACTGCAAATGCCTCTGATCAACCCAAGCAACTATTGATGTACTGTTAACCAACGTACAGAGTGTACACGCTCTTTGAGGAGTTCAAAGTTAGCTGTACGTGCATCACAACACCAGCGGACCTACAGGACATAACAAAGACCAAGATAACGGACCTATGGCAAATCAGTTATGAGTCGTATTAAACAAGCTATCCGGGCTCAAAATCCTCGACACCCACTAAAACAAACAAACAAGAGATCCAGGTCCAGCGTCTACGCTGCGGTGTCATCAGGGATGCAGTACTTGACTGCTAACAGACGTGATTACCCAGACGTAGTCTACCTTTTCAGCCATGAGCCAGGACGCGTGTTGAGGAGGAAGATGAATACCTCTCTCGAAAAAGTGAGAACTGCAGCACGACATTTCCAACTGTCACTCCATAATGTCAATATGCAAAAGCACATTACTCACGATAATCATATGTCACTGAAGTGACTAGCATCACTGTATTTGCTTTGATAAAAGACTATCTGTTGACTGAAATTTGAGGGACCATACTGGTTGAAAAACCTTGTCGCAGGAATAACTCCACTGGCAACGAGTTACTCGGTGGCGTTGAGGGCATGGCATGCAAGGGAGAAGGGAGAATGTCTGGATACTTAAGAACTCGAAAATGAAGGACAGGGACTTCCTGCGGCTTAGCGATGGGATTACCTGAGCTATATATCCCACTCGACCCTGCCTTAATTCATGAACATCGATAATGAATCACGAGCGGCGCAATATCCAACGATTGAGCTCCGCAGAGTGGAAATTAGTGACAGGAAACGTCTCTAATTACAGCGGTGGGCAAGGGTCTTCACCTTCTAGCTGGTTTGAATGATACGCCATACCGTCAATGCCAGTGTACCTTGCGCCTCGATGTAAAGTTTGGTACAGACGAAGACTCGGCAATACGCCACTTTCTGATGGATATCCTGTTAGATGGGCCCGCCATTGATCGAGGCCCCTTGTCCCCGCTGACGAGTCAAAGTCTGCCTCTGTCGCCGGGGACTCACCACATTCCGCAACGAATCCTCTTTAGGTCTCGGACAGCACCCCTCGAGTAACCTCTGCTCCAAGGCAGTCGCCGAGGTTTCGAGGTACCACTGACTCGAGAACATGCTCGAGAGTCGTGCGGGTATCTGGTGCGGCAAACCCGATAAACTTGAATGACGGACGTCGAGGGAATCGGGAGGGTCAGAAAGGGCTACCGCACCATTATCGGGCGTGTTCCTGCGCATTACACTGGCACCTACCGATTGACACGTCGCAGGGGTTACATTGCAAACGAATGCGAATCGCCGTTGTCAAGTGATAGAGAGCATCGCATAGCGTACACAAAAAAATTTGCTGGTCCCATCATGGTCGTGTGGCAGACCGGACTGCGAACTGCCGAGTCCAAGTTGACGATTTTCTCACAGTCCCAGTATCTCCGTCTCTGTTCTTGAACTCCAATTGTCGGCCGTAAGTAATGAATGTTGACTACATCAAAGGCAGAAACACCCTACTATGTCGAAACGAGACCGTCGCTCAAGTCTTACTTCACTGCTCGCAATATGTATCCCAACCCGATTACCTCCGCAGCGCCACACGAAAGACGATTCGAAGTGCATCAAGCACACGTTCCGTTTCCTGAACGACGTTGGTCGATTCCTCTCAACATTCGGGGACTTGCCCCCACCGAAAGATGATTAAAACTTCTCGCGCACTCCGGCCATCCGCCCGCCACCATCAGTCCCCGCCACCCACGCTCAGGACCCTTTCAGCCCCACGCAGGCCGTGCTCGGTTGGTTATCCGAGGCTCCGAGCTGATATCCCACGGACACTCATTAATAAAGAAATTCTCAAAGGAGGTGGCGAATGCACTGGGGTATGGTCGACGAACCCCAAGGGCACGCAATCTGGGACTCAACCCGTCTATGAGGCTTTTTTTTTCAGATTACGCCCGAGGCCAAGTAAAAGTGAGTGGATGGATGAGGCGGTGGAATGATTGATTCTAACCAGGATGCAAGAATTCGAGGAAGGTACCAGTAACTCCGCGTCCGGCAAGGTTGAGCAAAAGGCCGAGGCAATCGAACGCATTGCGTTGGCGAGGACCCACACCAATAGGACTTCCCATCTCGGGGTGGGAAGGAGGTGGGGACGCCAAAGCCTGCTTGCCTCATCTGTGATGCACACGGCGGGCTCAAAAAAAGAATCTTTTGCCGTCACGGTACGTTACTTGCTATTGACCTTGTTTTTGGCTCAACCAAGTTGTTCACGAATACAGCCTATTTAGACTTCACTGTAATCCACGCAATGCGATTCGTCTCATTTCCAAGTTCCACCCCAATCAACATGGTCCCAACCCACCCGGCCCCAGACTAAGACTACAACCCGCTGGCTCGGTCGTAGTTCCTACATGATGCTTCACGACCCACTTGCCATACTGAACAAAGCAGGTAGGTTGTGAAGCAATATGAGTGCTTGTGATCTGTAGCTACGACTGTAACGTGGATACTGAACGACAATTCTACATCACCGCATCCAATGACAGGTCCGAAGGGGGTCGTGGTGAACGATGCCTCAGGCTGAACTGACTGCGCAATCATCCGCCAAATTACGGAGCGACCACGCCATATTTGGAAAGGGAGGCAAGGGCCCGCCGGACACAACGATGAAAATACTTTTTGCACGGTGAGCTTGTATGCCACAAGGTTCAAGCCGTCTTTCGTCACCGTCGATGTGGGGTAACAGTAACCATCCGCATATGGGAGTGGGGTGTAAGGACAGCCGCCAAATCTGGTGAGATACACTTGGGACACTGCATCCGCGCCGAGGGAATCGGAAGGCTGAAAAGCTGTGCATACCACGGGCACGGGGAGGGGTTTCGTCGTGGCCCCGTGAACGAATCCGCTTTTGTCATCGTCAGGCAAACAGCCAGGGAGAATAATCTGCACTGCATGCTCAGGCTGTCAGGAAATGCTCATTCGCCGTGCCTTTTTGTTCGTTCCTTTATGAGAATGATCGCCTACTAGTTTTCCAACCGACTCCGAGGTATCTCCAGCTCCATTTTAAGTGAACTCACGGGAACTCGAATACACGGAAGGGCATATGGTGACCGAGTCTAGACAGCATCACATGGGTGAATTTCACTAAGTTGAGGACGGAGGCCTCCAGCCACCCGCAAGTTGGTGGCAAAGCAGTCTTGCAAGTCCGTGTGATCCGACAAGGATGGCAGATAAAATCAAATGTTGGTCTTTCAGATCATAAGAAATCATCACATGCTAGTACGACAACAGTCCCAACTTCTAGAATCCGAATAGAAAATGAGTTCTTGGAAAAACAAAAGTGGTGTTCAACAAAGGGGGGGAAATCAACAATTCAGATGCTAATAATCCGACGTGAAAACTTGAAGGCCAGAGGATCAGCTGCAACTCCTCCACAGCTTCCACGACAGCAGTCTGTGTAATGTAAGATGAAGCAATAAAGGGACAGAGCAAGAGGATTTGATATAAATCAAGCACAGGCCTTTTTGCGGAGTACTGGGTATTCCCCGAGGCATCAGAGAAGGATAGCAGCAACAGCAGCACCAACGAGACCAGCAGCGCCGAATTGTACAACGTTGGCGGGCGTGCCGCCGGTGGTCGTGATTGTGGGAGATGCAGAGGATGCAGATGAGGCTACGGAGCTAACACTACTGTCAAAATGACGTCAGTCATAACGCTATGAAAAAAAAAGAACTTACGATGCAGATGTGCCGGCTGCGGTGGTAACAGTACTAGACCCAGTCGAGGTAACACTAGCAGAACTAGTCGAGGTAACACTAGAACTGGTAACACTAGAACTAGCCGAGGTAACACTGGAACTCGTCGAGGTAACACTGGAACTCGTCGAGGTAACACTGGAACTCGTCGAGGTAACACTGGACGCAGCCGAGGTAGCAGAAGTACCAGAGGTTGTGCTTGGACCAGAAGTACCAGAGCTCGAGAACAAGCAGTCCGAAGCTAGGAAACCATGTCAATAAACAGCACTCATCAAAAATAGAAGTGCCTTACTCCCAGACCCGACAGTGACGGGTGCACTCTGCGCAGTTAAACCATCGCTATCACGAAGGCTGAAGCCAATGGACGTGCCTAATGACGATTAGTACATCCACAAAGGGACCGAAACAAGACGTGCCTTGAGCGATGTTGACGGTCCAAGAGTAGGAGGTAAGAGTCAAAGAAGGGAAAAATTCGAGGGGAGCCCCATTGGGCGAGGCACCAGGAAGGATGCTGTGGAACCTCCAAGTAAGCAATCAAATAAAAGATGAGGCTAGATAAGAGCTTACCTCTGTAAACCGATAGTCAGACACGTGATTCGCAGTTCGGATGAAACATGTGTTGTGACACGTACCAGATAGTAGGGAGCTAGGGCCGCATGTATCAGCGTCAGAGAGAGGCGGATAAATGGGAAATGACCCACCGGTACCACCAGTCCAGGAAAGGATGGTAGGTTGACACTCGACGACGCTGCCACTACACTCGACATGATAAGAACGGATGATTGTAAACACAAGAGTATACTGACGGAGTGTTCATAGTGAGCGCAAGGACGCCGGTAGCGAGAGCAATAGCGGTAAAGATGGCCTTCATTGTGAGGTGATCGTTTCAGGGAACCTGGGAGGTGAAAGACGGACATGTTGATGGGAGCGTCCGTTTTATGTCTCCAGTGTCCACCCACAGTACACGCCCACATGAGGTTTTTCACAAGTAGATATGACGGAAAAAGTTACATACTGAATTGTATTCCGAGTGTTGATGGTGGCATAGTAGGCACGAGCCGCGCACAGGATTTAGTCTATGTGTGAGAAGCCAAGTCGCGCGCCTTTCTTGTTTTCGGTGCCTCATCACACCCTCACCTCCTCGTTTCACCCGACAGTTCCTATCCCCGTCCTCCGTAGCACACCATCCATGTATTTACATTCATATATTCCGCCATCAAAGCTCGACACGCACTGAATGAATGTGCGTGTGCCGGCTACCTGAACCACCCTTGGCAGCATTTCTAGGAAGCCTCATACTCCCTCGCGCGGCCTCGTCAGGGCCTCAAACCAGCCGCGAGCCTCAATCGAGCCTTGATGCACTTAACCTGCCTCGGCGAGCCCTCAGGCCGCGCCCGACGTGTATGTGCCAATGGTCCGACACTGTCGCAACCTCGACCTCAGCCTCCCGACATGCACGGACATTCCATCCGCTCCGCCCGTCTCACGCTGCTCGGTTTTGCCCGACGTCCTGCCCTCGCTGTCCCGCCTCGCTCCGCCTTCTGTGCGACGCCTATCCCGGTTTTGCCTCACCCTCGTCCCCACCTGTCAAATGACGCGACGGCGACGGCAATGGCAATGGCATCGATGGTCACGTTGTCGTCATTTTGCCCCCGTCTTGCCTGGCCCTTACCTCGCCCCACCCTCTCCCCTCGTCTCACCCAATGACCCCAATGACGTACCAACAAGATGTTGGCTCTCTGAGAGGTATTTCCGTGTAATGGTCAGACCGTCTGCCGCTTAACTGCTACACCAAAAAGCGATGATACTGAGTACCCCAGACGGCGATTATCCGGAATCAGGTAAGCCTTACATTCCGCCCAAAAGGAAAATGGGTCTCGGAGATCACTATTGCTCCCGAGAAGCGCTGCTCAAGGTGGTCTTGCAAGTCCATGTGATCACAAGGATGACAGATAAAATCAAATGTTCGTCTTTCAGATCATAAGAAATCATCACATGCTAGTATGACAACAG
>JBBPNX010000221.1:0-28876 GCA_038091155.1 Harrya chromipes | reverse complement strand
GAGATAGCGCAGCCGGTTTAAAGAACAGTCCGACCCGGATTCGCACTTTTCTAATATTCACTATAATTTAACAGAGCTTGCCAGTCACACGAAGTGACTGAACGAATCCGGCGGTACCAGGACCCGGAACTCAGCACCGCAATCTCAAAAATCTTACCAAAATTGGACCTGGCCCTGCTCGCCAACGGTAGCCCTCGTTGCACTTTGACTTGAAACGTGACGTTTTTATGATGAAGAATGTATCCCTGCAGGTCGGGATGCCATAAAGCTGCACCAACGCTTGATAGAGCATCGCACGCACACGCAGGTTGTGGCTATATCCCCGCACTTGGTTTCCGAGGGACGCATTCGATCAGCCTGTGGGAAATACCGGACACATCACGTATCGGACTGCGCCGGAAGTAATCAGGTTACCAACTTGAAGTCCAATGGCGGGCGCTCCGTCTTCCCGTTATAAAGCCTGACAGTGGGATGGAGATGAACGTTGTATTCATAATGGGAAAGATAGAACGGTAATTTTTCATTGAGAAGATGTGAACCTTGGAAGGGCTTTCCGACGGAGGATTCAGGGAAGTGCTTCGAACCCGCAGCGGTGGAACTAGTACTGCGCGCGCGGGAGCGGCAACGAAAAAAAAAAAAGGGCACCGATCGCGAGGACCTGAGGAATGCAGCATGTCGAGAGTCGTCGGAGAGTGCCGTTCATCGGTCAACCGGTCATGAAGTGGAGTTAAGGAATTGGCAAGGGATGGAATGGAGCGCACATCATCATTTTCCACCACCGTATGGTACAGGTCGGTCGCTATGGCGCGTTTCCTGGCATCGCAAATACCGATATCATGTGGGCGAGGCGTGCATATGTCTAGAATTAGAGGTTGAATTGACCGAAGCGGTGGTGATAAAGTCAGCGAAGCTCATGAACATTGCACTGACGCGTCCATGCATTGTAACATTCTCACAAAATCGAGAATCGGAAATAGTCACCGTGCACATGGAGAAGTGCTGCGCATACCCACGACACCACGCGGTAGTCACTTGTTTCTCGACGTCGAGATCAAGGAAGATCCGACCAAAAGACCGTGTAAGCCTACCACAGTGGCTATACAATACTGTTGTTAGCCTTCTCACGCCCAGTAAGTGACTTTATCAATGGACGAACCTCTTATCCTTACCGTAGATGTCCACCTCCTTGAACATATACTCGCTCATAACAGGGTGGTGTATGTGTTCTCAGGTGCTAATGTAACTACACACGAGTGATGGTCGCGTGCCCTTCAATTGCTGCACGTTTCCTGTAGAAGCATCCGCGTCCCAGGCGCTTTCCTCTCCCCCACCGCCGGTGACCAGCACGATGCCAATCCGCATCTCACCTTTTCTGGATACCTTGATCACCACCGTGGACCCGGATGGCATCTTCTCGGTGCCGTAAAGGTCTAGAGGACTCGGACATTGCGTACAGACCTGGTTTGACTGGCTTATCGGATCGTGTTGTCGTCCCCGTCATCTCTCTCCTCGCGGCGCCGACGAATTGTGCGATTCAGGACGCGACAATGGCAGCGATTTCTAAATGAATCATTTCTCGAGATGTTTGTGTCTCCAAACTTGAAGCATGCCAACACGGATGACGCCTAGCTTTTTTTCGTATGAACATCATGAAAAGGGTTTGTCGAGGCTAGTAGAAAGGGTGTTTAGCCTCGGGTTCCGGTTCTGAAGGCGAAAAGGAGTCGAAAGACAGATGAAAACCCGCATCGTCCCGGTGCGACAGAGAGAATACCAAGGAAAAAGCAAACAAGACCCTCAGGATCCAGACGTCGTCCCGGATTTGCCTCCGCGTGAGGACCAGAGCTGGTCGAAACCCACCTGATCTTGCTGCCCTCGAGAGATCACAAGGAAAAGAAAACAAGAACTCCGGCGTCAATCAGGAATTGTCTGCGCCTGAGGACGAGGGACCTGCTCAAACGCCACGTCCGGAGAGACTGCCAAGGAAAAGCAAACAAGACCTTTGGGGTGGAGATATTGGCCATGGAAAGAGGGCTGCTCAAAGTTGCGGGGTTGGGGTGATTCTTACAAGCATGGACTTGATGCATGGATGCCCATCGTTTGTCCCCAGTAACGGTGCAGCCTCTCGACGTACGCCTAGTGTAGACTGGCGTCATCATCATCATCCCCATCAGCATTGGCTCAACCATTCAATCGACTGGCGCCGCAGTGATCGCGAGACTGCGCTAGAACACATTGATTGGCCGAACGTATCGGGGTTATTGTGAACGCGCTTGCGAGGTTATCTCCACGAGGATAGGCAGTGGCCGAGGCCTCCACGGAGAGGGTGATGATGTGGTCACTGCGTACGTCGAGGAGGGACGCAGTGAGCAGATGAAGATGGGCGGTCTCGGCCGACATCTTGAGACCCGCCTCGTCGCACACCACGCTCAGGCTTGTACAGCGTCAGTCAGAATATTCAGGAACCTGTGACCACGTGACTTCAAGTTGTAGTAACTCAGAGAAGACTTAGTCAGGTGGAGAACGAACCACCTTACCGAGACCGTTCCCGTTGCAAACATTGTGGCTGTAGTGACGACGGATGCGTTGGAGGTAGAGCGAGACGAGGGAGGTCGCTGTATCTGTTCGCGGTGTCGATGGCGTTGAGGACGAGGAGGCGATGAAAGGGAACTTTGGGTCAGCATCGGGGATCGGGAACGCCGCATCTGACGATGACATGGAAGCCCTTGGAATGACAGCACATGGACAGTTGACATGCTGACGTTCGCAAACTCGGCTACCTCGACAAGCATCTGGACCGTGCCCAAAGGAGCGCAAGGGAAGAAAAAAAATCGCCATCCGGCTTGCCACCACCACGCCTCGTCTTCGCAATCGTCCAGTACCCAGGTCTTGCTAGGATGAAGCCATATTGACGCACACGCCTCCGGGGAAGTCGCGAGGACGACGGACGCGCCGCATTCACCGTTTTGGCAAAGACGTACGGGGAAAACACCATCGAACGCTCGACGACTGGTCCTCGAACACGCAGAGACGGAGACGGAACATCGACACAGAGATGGTTCGACGTTGGGCATGCCGGTCGAGGCGCAAAAACGCCCGGTTCTGAGATCTGAACGGCATTCTACTTGGATGAACTAGATCCGCGGGCGCGTGGTTGTCTTGGTGCTCTCCCCCGCGACGGTGCTGCTGTGCTCGTCTTTTTTACTCGTGTGCATCGACTGGGTTCCCGTTCCTCGATCCCGACCTTGACGGCTCGGCCCAGTGACGACTAGGCCAGTTGTTGTCTTTTCCCATTTTTCATACTTGTGCCTTGTCCTAGCCCCTTGGAGGTCGTGCCTTGTTAGCAATGGCCCGGACGTCGCCTCAACGCCTGGCTCCCGATCCACTCGAAGAGTTACCCGCGCACCGATGTCTGTCTCCCGATCCCGTCGACGGCGGTCTCCCAACCTTCTTCCCGCACGCGTTCTTTCTTCCCTTGCTTTTCACCCGTCGTCGAACTTTGCGTCCCCGCTTCTCAAATCTCGCCTGACATCTAAAACCGCACCATCCACCGATGCGGCGTGGACCAACGCCGCACTTCCGATACAGATACAGTAAACGACGAAAAAAATAGGACTTGATGACGCCATGTCAGTGGAGGTTGTGCGCGCGACGCGTGGGTAGAAACAGAAGACACCCCAAAGACATACGCGTTCTCATCGTTCTCGGTTCAGAAACCAGTCACACGTTTGGAAATGGCACGTCATTATCAGATGATAGCGTCCCATCACGTTCGAACAACAATCACAGTGACGATGGTCGAGCGGCGGTAATGAACGATCCCCATGATGTTTGTCACGCTATCGGATTTCCATGTTGGAGCGAGGGCGCGGACGCAGGTCGGCCCTAGACGCCGAACGCGACGCACGCCCAACGATTCTGAGTTTCTTGAATCCTCCCGCTGAGCTTCCGAGGGGTTGCAGCGTGCGTGACCCTCCGCGGTGCGCCCACGTGTCGTCTCTGTTTCCTTTTATCACGCCCCCGCAAAGGTGAGGTCGGTGTGGGACGCGCCACGCGTCGTTGTTGGTCAGATACGTCGATTGGGTTTCCTTTTGAGTTGAATCTTGAATCGGTCGACCACTGCGATCGGAACGATCGTCCGACCGTCGACGAAAGATGGCACGGGATGCATGGAATGGGGGTACACGTGTACAGTATGTGCTGTTAACGGGGCGCACGAGACTTTGGCTACGAAGTCTGGAGTCTAGACTCGAACGCCGGGGTCCAGACGCTATAGTAGTAGTATCGCCGCCAGTGACAAGTGCTTGACAGCCCTTGACAAGCTACGAAAAAAAATCAACGGAAAAAAAATGTTTGTTGAGCGGTGTCATGATCGAGATTAGACTACCGATTATGGTTCTCCGGGATAGCACGCGTCGCGTCGCATGGTCACCACGCGATGTGGCGAGACGAGCCGCATAATCCTCGCCGGCGTCTTCTGAAGGGCTGGACGGGTACCCATTACGGTACTAGGTTCAGGTGGGCTGAAAGACATCGCTTGTTAGGAAGAGGTACTGAATTGTAATCCAGCGATCCCGCCATCATCCAACTTGAAGGCCTCTTTGAAACATTTGCAATACGAATACTGTTTTGAACGACTTGTCAAAATAGGTTATCGAGTACGACAACGCAGTTCCCGTAAAAATGATGGTGAGGCATATGGTGACAAGCGTGCCTCAAAATTGCAAGATGCCAATGGATGGGTGACGTGTTGGTCAACTGTAGCATTCTTAGGACATGATAGGTCCTCTGGATTTGCTTTGCTGGCAGTGGTTCCTAGTAACGAGGGAAAGACAACTGCTGGCATCATAGTCTGGTTGGCACGGTCCCCGAGATTAATTTGCGAGAGGGGCGGTCAAGGATTCCTAATCGCTGCCAACGATCAAGGAAGAGTACTGGTACCGGTCGCGAGGGACTCGACCTGCGGCAAATGACGGTGTTTTTATACGTTACAAGTTCCGGCAGTGACAATTTTGGAGCGGGGTACGACCAAGAGAGACAACCCGTCTGTCATGTTTATATCCAGTCCAAGCTAAAGGGGCCTGGAAACCGCAATCGATCGGGTTTGTGTTTCATGTCTAAGCATCATCATTGATATGGCGTCTTGGTGTTGACAGGATTCATTGCAATACCAGGTCACGTATAGGTCGAGATTGGATGGGCAGATCATTGCTCGCACGCTTATCGAGACGCACGAACCCTGTGGTGTGATCGGGACAAGAACATTGAAGTTACCTGGTACGTGGACGTTATATCCTTTTGAGATAAAAAGTGGACGGGGTAGGTGCCGGTGGGATGGCTCGAGGGTGGTAGTTGGGACTACAAAAGGGAAGCCTCAGGGGCCAACCCTGTAGCTGAGCGCTTGGACAAGATTGGCTGTTGGAGTGCACGTCAATTGGGAAGCGATCTGAAAATGCAAAAAGGGTGGTTGTGCAGAGCAGTGTCAAATAGATATTAGACATCGCGGAACGGCAAACTGGAGGTTGGGACGGGGTCTCACGGGCAGGCCCGGTAGTAGGGAGGGTTGCCGTTTGGATGTGGCGTCGAGGACAGGGACGACAAGCGACGAGAATGTTCGGGAATGGGGGTCTCATGAAGTTTGAGAGATGTGGGTCATGCCAGTGGGGCGAGAGATTGAACAGATGTGGAAGAGGATAGAGAGGAATGGAGAAGGAGCGAGGTGCAGCTGGAGAAGGAATGTAATGAACTTGAAGGAGGAAAGAATGAAGGGTCGAACCGGGAATGGTTGAATGGAGCGGGACAAAGAGCAAGCCCTGATCTTACGCAAGGGACGAGATAGGGTGAGGTGTAGATAAGCGAGCGACAGAAAATAATGGGCAAAGCAGAGACAGTTACGTCAGGTGGGGAAATGTCTCGATGTCGGTAAATTGCATCTGTCGGTGCCGGTGATGCGAGAATAAATAATGACAAACAAACAAGAAAATACGGGAGATGGGTGGAAATGAAAATAAAATAGAATAAAACTCGTTTCGAGTTGTCTGGACATGAAATTGAGGATAAAAGAAGAGGATAAAACGTGTTGAAGAAGGGATATTGATTATGTCAGCGACGGGATGACCGAGGGTATGGCTCGGCTGTGATCTACGCCGTTTATGTCACTTCCGTGGTCAAATAAAATGAGAGTGTGTCCTGCTCTCTCAGATTTTCTTCGCCCAGTTTGCCATGCAACGCTCATCCATGTCAGACGACGATGCGGCTTATTCTGCCCTCCTCGCTCAACTTCTCTCAGACTCTGCTAATACTCGCAACGCTCGCATCCACTCTTGGATAGAGCACCAGTACGACTTTGCCCTCTCCGAGCAGAACACACGTTCGCCTTCACGTTCTCCCTCTCCCTCTTCTTCTCTCGGTCCACACCATTCACATTCCATCGACCGTCCAGATTCCCCTCTTCTCCCACGCTTCTCCTCCGACCGCCCTTCCTCCCCCTGCCCTTCTTATGATGCCCTCTTCTTTCCTTCCACCGTCTCAAAACCCGACGACGGCGACTTTGAGGAGCAGGAACGCCTCCGTACCCTCCGTTTCATCGTTCAGGAAATGGCTCACTGGAAGTCTCAGACCCCTCAATCCTCTCCCCGTCTTGCTTGCGACAAGGTTGGCTTCATTTCTTCTCTGTCTGCCTGTGCTCACCTCCCCAAGCCTCTTCCAGCACCCCCGCCCTCTCCCGCTTCTTCCCGCGTCGTGCGTTCGCGCTCGTCCTCCACCTGTATCTCCCGTCTGCCCTCCTTCACCAGCACACTCTCCTCCGATCAAAGTCATCCTCGCGAGATCCCTCCCCCTCTGCCCGTGTCCGTCATAGTCCACGGCGAGTATCAACATGATTTGATCCTCCGTCACGAGCGTCCCATCGTCGATCCCTTCTCGCACAAACGCGATGATTCTTCATCCCGTCCACTCTTGTATCCCCAAGAGCAAGAGGGCCAGTTATTGTCCCCTATCTACGACGACAAGGACTCCGTGCAACCGTCACCAACCTTGTCCAACTTCTCGTGTACCCACTCACGCGACACTTCCTTTACAACTCCTTTACCGAGTTCTCCAGCCTCGCCTTCTAGCCTTGCTTTCTCGTCTCTCTGTTGTCCAGAGAACATCGCGCTCCCTGCCTCTCCAGTCGAGGACTCTGTCTTTGTCAGGGAGGGTCCCCTCCACGAGCGAACCCACTCTTACCAAACATCTCCGCTGGCAAAGCCCGCTTTCCCACTGTCCCCAAGTGTCGCTTCCTTCACCCTGTCACCGCCTAAAACAAATTTCTTCCCTGCCTCGCCTATCTCAACTTCCTTTCCGGTTATGGTCGGATCCGATGTGGTTTCACAGCACCTTCGAGCCCCGAAGCAACCAGAACACTCTCAGTCGCGTTGGTCGGTCGCTACTACAGCTTCTTTCACCCCATCCAATGCGGAGCCGAAATCGGGTCCGCCTGTGAATTCAAGATCTGAGAAGAAAGACAAGGCCATAAAGACGCCCAAGAAGCGCACGCGTTTCATCAGTCTCATCTCACGCTTTTCTCCCGGTCGCGGTGACGCTTCGTCGACTACCACGACCAGTCAACCCGGAGACGATGCCGAGTACGATTCTATCAATGACAGTGACATCGAAGACAAGGATGCGAACAAGCCAAGAAAGTCGCTGAGCAAAAAATCGTCCCTTGCTTCCCTTCGCGCGTCCTTTTCCATTTCCCGAGCCTCCTTCAGCTCTCAACGGCCTTCCTTGGCCTCTCCCACCGAAGAGGTACCTCCTCTGCCCACGTCGCCCACGCTCACATCACCCTTGGCAGACAGTGTCTCGGAAGTTGCTTCAGCCATCCCGAAGCCCTCTCTTTCAAAAATACCATCCAGGGCCAACTTTCTCCATACCCCCCTGCCACCGATACCGCAGTCGACATCCTCTGTCACATCTTTCCGGAGCTCATCTCAGGTGTCCATCTCTATCACATCCGCAGAGTCTACTGTCTCCCTACTAAGTCCCGGCACGACACCAAACATGTCCCGGATTTCTCTTCTTCCCGCACCTAGCAAGCGGACGTCGCTGGCGTCCGCAGCCGGCATCGAGCCTATGGTTTCCACCAACCCGTCGCTTCCTGGTCAGCCAGCGATTCGATCAAAATCGATCTTTAGATTGACGGCGAAACCAAAAAGTCTCAAGACGCCGATGCCTTTAACGCCAGTAAGCAAGATAATAATGCCACCGTCTAGACTTCCTGTCGCCGGACATGTATCTCTGCCTTCCACTATAACTGCGCGTTCCAAGATCCCACAGGCTCCAGCCAAGTTCAGCCCGCCAGCCAAGTTGGCGACTGTGATCGCAACACAGACACGGCAGGCCGCCGTGCGTGTCGGTCCCGGCCTGACATCTCCTACGCCCAAATTTTCGATGCCACCTTCGCGAATCCCTCCCAAGGTTCCACGGACCATTACGCCATCGGAAAAAGCGGAGAGTCTTCTTTCGCTTCCACCATCCTCCAGATTACCGATGCCAGCATCGACCAAGAGTGCTCGTGTTGGCACAGTCAAAGGTTTCTGGAAAAGGCAATAATTTTTCGGTAGCCAGTAAGTTGTTGTCATTCTTGCCATGACAGTCTTCTGAGGCTATGCCGTAGTTGCTGCAGGTGCATGAAACACCATGAAACACCTCCGATTCGGCACCCTCCTTGGCCTCTTTCCTTTCATCGCCACAATCATCACGGTCCTTATTCGTTCAGCATACACTCGTTTTTCCGCTCGTCTCGCATCCCAGTTCTTGCACGCTCATTTCCGGCTTTCATCTCCGTCTTGCATCGATCCTTGTTGTGGAATACGTGTACACATTTAATCCCTCTTCGTGGGTGTCGTTCGCATTTCCTCTCTTCAATCTCACTGGCGGAACCCTTGGTGGCATCGAATCATTGAACCCAAATGATTATTTTGTATATATTGTGCACACTCATGCTCTCGGTTTTCATTTCATTTCTCACAGGGGACTTTGATCGTAGGAGGGGTGCCCTGTCTCCATACAGAAGCAAAAAACATCAATCAAATACTCACTCGATCCACTCACTTGTCTTCAATAGGCTCTTCATTTCATCCAATCTACACCCGTCTTGCATCTCATTTCTTCTCTTTCGCATGCATCTCACATCATCTCGTAGATATCTCTCACTACTAAATTATTTAGTGACATCATCTGTAGACTTTTTGGGGAATGAAAAAGAATTCAATACAAACGTGCATCTTTCATATCTCGTCGTCGTGGCAAACGGTCCAACTTGAGTGAGATGAGATTGGGAGTCCTCGAGAAAGAGACGTTGATGGAATGGCACCGCTTTTGCGGAAAATCCCGGTCTATTTTTTGATCCCCCTGGCACCGGCTGAAACGGATCTACCACAAAACTAGCTTGTCAAGGTATATATAACACGCACACCAAAAAAAAAAAAAGGGTCGTCCTCGGACGTCCATGCCAGCGTCCGTGTTCCTCGGAAGTCATACCAAACGATCACTTGATCCGTTGATCACCCTGAACGAAAAGATAAAAAAACCGCGATCATGGGATCAATAATACATATTCAATTCGGATGCGGAGGAGCCGAAGAACGTCCCATCGATGACCTGATAACGAGGACGATAAGACGGACGGACGGACGGACGGAACACCGTGACGACGCGTATGCACAGGCGCGCAGCGCGCAGCGACGACCGAACGCATCACGCGATCGAGAAGTGGAAGCGCGTCCGAGTCGATGGCTTAGAGGACACGTCGGGGTAGAGACACCGCATCATGATCACGGTCGAGGTCCGGGTTCTTTGATCATCAGGATGTCGCCGGCCGGCAATGGTGCGGAATCGATGTCGACAGAACACGTCGCATTGGACAACTTCCTGGTTGCGTCAGGTACGCCCGCGTGTGGTTTATTCCAGATTCGTTGTGTGGTGCACGGCGCCCCGTCGTCCCTGAGTCTTATCCTTGTCCCTCAGAAGGTTAGGCACGGTGGTCTTCCCCGCGTTCGGGCTTCCGGACTCGGGGTCACTCGTCATTGGTCGAGGTAATCCGATCACTGATACCCCATGATGAGTTCGAGTCTGAAAAATCGGGTTTTTTCAGAGTGCGTGTGGTCCATCCACTGCCAGTGTTCCGTATAACACGTGTTTCCCCCCTGAGCCTAGGACTCGCGCACGCGTGAAGCTAGAAGTGTGACCGTGGGTTTCACCGTTGGCGCCGATGTCGTCGCGGCGAACTCTGGACTCGGATCGGAATCCGACTCGTCGCACAACTTGAAGTTATATTGGAACGACTATCTTCCTACCTAGGAGAGAGTATGGCATACGTGTATATATGAAAACGTCTGGCCCAAGGCATCTGTCCATATACTTATACAGGTAGGGCGATTTTGGACACGGAAATATGACATGCCTTTGGTGAGACGGCGTTCATATCAGTCTCTCGTAGCCAGACCCTTGGGTGGGAGAGTCATTCTTACTCCGAGTCTCTAAGGCGAATATATGATCATTTGCCGCCGTGTTGTCATCATGGTCTTGGTTTCATCTCTCTATTCTCACCTGCGCCGCTGACAGGATGCTTCTGCATACCTGACACGAATACGGTGCCGTCACGATCCAATTCTGACTCGGAAAACGCGCGCTTGGAATCACCGCCGTGATTGGTAGGCGCCCAGTAACCCAATAGATGAACAGAATCTCAATAGGACCACATACCGCTGGCCCAACCCCACTGATGGCCTTCTAGGTCGCCACCAGCGCCACCGACACGGTATGGCGGCCTGTCATCTGTGGCACATGACCCTTACCTTCCCTCTTACGCGACCGTCATGGTGCAACGTTTTCGTACCGTACGCCCGCGCTCGAAAACCAACCCGTTCCAAGGCTACGCAATAAAACGACAAACGGGTTAGAACGAACACGATCTGGACCAGTCCGGGCCTAGCCCGCCCCGTCTTTGCACGTTGCCACTCACATCTTGACCTCTAGGTATCTCGCGCCACTTTAATGTGCCTTCACGAGAGGACGTTGGTTCGCTGCCATCGCTAAACGGCATGCTTCCTTGGTCGCGCGAATCGTTCTGTAGATCTCAGGCGATCCACGATTCATCAAGCAGAAAGCGGAATACCAGCGGTTCGAACGCCGGAAAAAGCCTCAAGCTTCGAGTTCGGATTGTCCACGACAACGCGGCGGGCTGGCACATGACGAGCGGCCATCAAGTAAGAAGCAAAGGAGGAATATCATATAGAATGCGTTCGTAAAACGATTCGATCGGAGGCAATAGTGTACGAGTTGCTATATCCACGGTGCAAACTTGAACTTGGTACATCTTTCAATCAAACTTTGTACTACGTCACCCCAATAGTCATGATCGATCTGATCCTGCTCAACCAAGTGTGCTATACGTATGTACCTTTTTTCTTTTCATAGAGCATATGCCGGCGATACGGCAAATCCCGATGACGCCACAAAGCACTGCTCGACCTTTCTACTAATGAGCACTAGTAGTCCATTAACTTGAAGTACCGCGGGTGCAGACGATATTTTCGCCGGAGGGAAAATAACGGACGCACATGATGCAATCGCTACTAAAACAAGCATGATCAGTTTCAACATCAAACTCTAGTGTCTAAATGACAAACATGCTCAGCGCTCGCGTCCCAGATAAGGCGCCCTTGAGGCGCCCCGAGTAATGCGCGCCGAACGATGAAATGCAGAAATGACTAGGCTGCGGACCGCTGAGCGCCAGGGTGACGCCGAGTCTAGCCGCGTATCGCTGCCAAAACAAGCATGATCAGTCTCAACATCAAACTCAGTGTCTAAATGGCAAACATGCTCAGCGCTTGCGTGCATCTATAACGCCCAGATAAGGCGCCCCGAGTAATGCATGCCGAACGATGAAACACAAATGACTAGGCTGTGTCTTACTGCGAACTAGTATATTTTGAGCGCCTGGTTGGAATACTCCATGGGCATAATAAATATAGATTCGGCAGTCGGCACCGCAGACTGAGGGTGATGATTGTGGTTGTGGTGTACCTAGAAGGCGTCGGGTCATATGGCGGGCAGCGCAGCACGACACGGAGGCCCATTGCAAGGCTGGCCACTGAGATTGTATCCACTATACCGATAATTGATTCTTGGGTTACGGCCACGGCGAACAAACTTTGTTTTCATCGCTCAAACCTTGGTCCCTCGATTGATGACTCTACTCGTTTTCAAATTTGAAGCCTAGGCACATGAGGATTAGATATCGTCGTCAATGTCATTCCGGGTTCGATATAACGTGAACCGCAGTAAAGCCGGAGGGATGAAAGGAAGGTTTCCGAAAAACGGATATGATCATGGGCATGTTGTTATTGCTGATTACGGCGTCTGAAATGCTTCTCGAAATTATATTCAGTCAAAGAAGAGAAAACGAATTCAATGGTTTGATCACACCTGGTGATCTCAGTTGGTTATTCCAGTACGATCCGTCTTAACTGCGGCACGCACAAACAAGATGGAACTAGAATTCCTGTGTCGATGATTCACAGGTATCATAGTATTCATTGTGGAGCAAAGGAGGACTCGGAGTGAGGATCCGCCGATTGTGGACGAGGCATGTCACGGTGGATCTGGGAGAACATGAGTAAATGTTGAGTTGAACGTCGAGATCATAATTCCTCGGTGTTGGATATACTACTAGTCCACTCTGTCGGGGTTACTAGGACTCGGAGTCTAGCACTGTCAAACAATGCCAGAGTGTGCAGCAAAGTGCGTCATCCTTCCATCCTGTGACCAGCAATCGCTGAGCTGAAAGACAGACTTGAGCGAAAACTATCGAGAGCATGGGACTCAACAATACCCAAGCGGATATAATTTCATGGCCCGCAAATAATTGTCCACGGAGGTTGGATGCAAAGGACAGATTTTGCACTTTTGGCTGCCACCGCGACTCGGACTCGTGGGGTATTCTAGGTTCATACAGCATGTCGATTTCTCGCCAATCTCTGATGGACCAACACTTGCAAGGTCGGATACTAGGTGACTCAAAACGTCCGTACATCTTTCTGATGACCGCGCATGAATTGGATGTAAAGGACAACTTTCAAGTTGAGGTATCGAAGCCAAAGCTTGAGCTGGTTGACATGCGCCGGTTGCCTGAATCTCTGCGTAGCTGCATAGAACACCACAATCAGTAATCATGTAGTAAGCGGTGAACGTTTATACCGCGTGCGTCCAGAATCCAGATCCTTACCCTCTTGAATATTGGAGGGGTTATTTATTTAGTTCGTCGAATAATCGTGCTGTTGGATAAATGGGCTGGAAGGCTGGGTTCTTGGAAATCCTGCGAAATCCTGTGCCCTCAGGCTAAGTGAGACGCCTTGAATTGCCAAGAGTATTTAATCCCGTGGTACTAGCGGAAGGGCCACCGGGCGGCAACCATATACATGTGACCGATGGACCACCGCTGCGTGGTGCGGCCCCATCGATGACCTAATAACGAGGATGGTAAGACGGACGTCCAGAGGCACGACAGCAGTATGCACAGGCGCGCAGCGCGCATCGACGACCGAATGCATCACGCGATCGAGAAGCGGAAGCTCGTCGATGGCCTGTTCTCGTCCAGAGGACAAGTCGGGGCAGATATACCAGTGACACCATCACATCATGGTCGATCTAGCGTTTGGTCTGGGTTCTTTGATCATCAGGACGTCGACCGGCATTGGAGCGGAAACGACGTTTGACGGAAAACATCAAATTAGACAACTTCCTGGTTGCGTCAGGTACGCCCGTGCGCCAGTGTGGTTCATTGTGTGGTGCACGGCGTCCCGGCGTCCCGCCTCTTATCCTTATCTCTCAGAAGGGTAGGAACAATGGTCTTCCCCGTATTCGGGCTTCCGGACTCGGGGTCATTCATCATTGGTTGGCAGGCAATCCGATCACTGACACCCACATGATGAGTTCGAGTCTGAAAAATCGGGTTTCAGAGTACGTATGGTCCATCCACTGCTCCGTATAATGCGTGTCCCCCCCCTGAGTCTAGGACTCGCGCTACATCTGAAGCTAGAAGTGTGACCGTGTGTTTCACCGTTGACGCCGATGTTTGAAATAGAACCACGGACAATCCAAACTTGGAGCTCGAGGCATTTGCCGGTGTTCGAACCGTTGGTATTCCGCTTTATGCTTGATTAATCGTGGATCGCTGAGATTTACAGAACGATTCGCGCGACCAAGGAAGCAAGCTGTTTACCGATGACAGCGAACTAACGTCCTGTCGTGATGGCCCATTCAAATGGCGGGACACATAGAGATCAACATGTGAACGGTAACGTGCAAAGATGGGATGGGCTAGGCCCGCTGGTCGAGGTCATGTTCGTTCTAACCCGTTTGTTGTTTTATTGCGTGGCCTTGTAACGGATTGGTTTTTGGGCGCGGGCGCACGGTACGAAAACATTGTACCGTGACGGTCGCGTAAGAGGTGATAATAATCATGTGCCACGGGTGACAATGCCGTGTCAGTGGCGCTGGCGGCGACCCAGAAGGCCCAGCAGTGGGGTTGGGCCGCGATACTTTGAAACGCTGGTGTAGGTCTTATTGAGATCCCGTTCACCTAAGCGCCTGGTCACGGCGGTTTCCAAGCGCATGTTTCCCGAGCCTGCATTGGACCGTGACGGCACCGTATGCATACACGTATGCAGAAGCATCCTGTCAAACGGCGCAGGTGAGAATAGAGCGAGATGAAACCAAGACCATGATGACAACACGGCGGCGGATGGACATACTATATTCGCCTTGGAGAGTAGGAATGACCCACCCAGGGTCTACCTACTATGAGACTAATATGAACGCCGTCTCACCCAACGCACGTCATATTACCATCATCAACATCACCCTAGCATAAGTATATGGTCAGATGCCTTAATCCGTTTTCATAGATACACATGTCACATGTCCTTGTCTTTGCATACTTGAAGTTAGGTGGAAGATAGGTTCCGATTCGGAGGTTCGCCTTGTTTGGTTGGCAGCCACAGTGACGATCATGAGATGACGAGTGACAACGCGGCGAGCTGGCATATACATGCCAGTGCATGATATGTGACATGTGACAAGCCATCAAGTAAAAAGCAAAGGAGGAAAATCATAGAATGCGTTCGTAAAACCATTCGACCGGGGGGGAAATAGTATCCGAACTTGGTACATTTGTACATCTTTGTTAAACATTGTACTAGCATCACTAATGTACCTTTTTCATGGAGCATACGATACGGCAGACCCCGATTAGTACGCTACATGTTCATCACCGTCCAACGTTTTACTAGTGAGTAGCCCGCGGACGATAGATTCGGCGGAAGCGGGGAAACAACGGATTATTATCTACTACTGCGTTGCAATCGCTACCAAAACAAGCATGAATCGTTGTTCAAACGCAAAAATGACTAGAGCGTCAGGGTTACGCCCACTCTAGCCGCGTCTGTAGTCTTAAGGCTGCGAAACTATATGACGGCAGTTTTGAGCGCGTAATCGGAATACTCCATGGGCACCATGAGTATAGATTCGGCGCTCGGCATCAGAGACTGACAATGGCGATTACGATGGATACCTAGAAGGCGTCGGGTAGTATGGCGCGCACGACACATTATAGGGCCACTGAGATTGTATCCACTATACCGACAATTAATTCCTGGTTACGGCCACAGCAAACAAACTTTGTTCTCACCGCTCAAACCCTGGTCCCTCGATTGATGGCTCTATTCATTTTCGAATTTCGTTCATGGTCTTTCTCAGGGACAGCCTAGGCACATGAGGATTAGATATCGTCGTCAATGTCATTCCGGGTTCGATAACTTGAACCGCAGTAAAGCCGGAGGGATGAAAGGAGGTTCCGAAAGAGATGCGATCACGGGCATGTTGTTATCGATGATTACGGCGTCTGAAATGGTTCTCGATGTTATGTTCAGTCAAAGAAATTTGTTTGATCATACCTAATGATCTCAGTTGGTTATTCGGTGCGACGACGCGGCACGATCCGTCTTGACTGCGACACGCACAAACAAGATAAGAGTTGCCGTGTCGATGATTCGCAGGTATCATAGTATTCATTGTGGAGCAAAGGAAGACGCGAAGACCCCCTATCACTCCACGGAGGGTGAGGATCCGCCGATTGTGGACGAGATATGAACCTGGGAGACCATGAGCAAACGGTGATTCGAACGTCGAAATCACAATTCCTCTGCATTGGATGTAGTCCTCACCTGTCGGGGTCAGAACTACCAGGGTGTGCAACAAGGTGCGTCATCCTCCAATCTGTGGCCAGCAATCACTGAGGTGAAAGACGGACTTGAGCGAAAACCATCAAGAGCATGGGATCTAATAACGCCCAGGCGAAGATATAAATTCATGACCCGCGGAGCATTGCCTAGTATACGGAAGTTGGATGCAACGCACTTTTGGCTGCCACCGTGACTCGTGGACATCGACACATACCGGTGGGTATTATAGGTTCATACAGCACGTCAAATCTCTGATGACTGCGCATGAATCGGATGCAAAGGACGACTTTGAGGTAGAAGCTCAAAGCTTGAGCTGGTTGACATACGCCGGTTGGTATTCTGCATCCAAGTCGTGAGAAGTGATAGAACTGCCTGAATGTCTGCGCAGCTACATAGAACTCCGCAACTGGTAATTATGTAGTAAGCGGTGAACGTTTATACTGCGTACGTGCAGAATCCAGATCCTTACCCTCTTTAATACTGGGGGGAGATATTTATTTAGTTCGTCGCATGCGCCGTGCCATTGGACAAATAGGCTGGAGGGTTGGGTTTTTACTTCGAAATTTTGCGCAATCCCGTGTCCTCAGGCTGAGCCAGGCGCCTTGAATTGCCAGCAGTCCCCGCGGTAGCGGGGAAGGGGCTACCGTGGCCTGAGGCCTGAGGCCAGGAGGGAACCCGGGCCGCAAGCATATATGTGCCATTCTCTTGATTTCGTCTCCTTTGCTCGATTGTCAAGGTCGAGTCCACCAGTTCCAACATATTGTAGTAGCGAACTAGCACAGAGTAAGGACCTCTCCTCTGTTCGTTGTTGGTTAGGCTCCGAACGGCTACTAGTAGCGAGGCTGGGCTTCAAGATGTTCATGTTGCCATGACAGCCTTCGAAGTATCCGCCAGCCCTCCGCGTCAGTACCTGGCAGTACAGTACTCGGTGACGAACCCGAGATGAAAACCCGCCAATCGGCCATTGAGAATCCGCTTGCTCCGCGATATGCCAGTGTACAAAGTTGAGTGTACAGTCCCGGGTTTCTCTCCAGAGCCTTGCTTAGTCATCAGAGTCGCGTCGAATGTTTTTGCGAGACATGCCTGTGGAATTCTGATGGTCAATGCGCGATCATTCGGCCAACGCTCGATAACCGGGGTATCGTCACCAGCCGTTCAATTTCTAAATGCAACTTCAAGCTTCAACCACGGCAACTGATGGCCACCGCGTTGGTTAAAATTTGCTCTCTTCAAATCTTCGAGATGTATTTTTATTCCCTTCCCAACAGGCGGTGACTTGAAAACTGCGCGCTCTGCCGCTGATGTTACTTATTAGTAGACGGACTGCGCCTCGTAAACTGCTAGTGGGATGGCTCTGCGTCCGTCTGGCAAGCATACATCTTTCCGCAGCAAGCGCCGTCTCTTTTGATACAAAGAAAACGGTGGCCTTGGATACAAATCACTACGTGACGAAACTAACCATCAATTTTATTGCCAGTGATCGACCCATTACTCAGTGTTCAGTTTCTGAACTTGAGTTAATACACACTTGCATTTGGCTTTGACCCACTGTGTTATTGCTATCTCCGAGAGTTCTCAATAGCTGCAATCGTACGGGTAAGAACACATTCAGACTCGCGAATACTACGATCTGACGTCACCGTAATTTTTTTTCTTTGTTACAACTTTGCTAAAGATGGGTACAGCAATGCGCCTGTGCCATGGTCTACTCCATTCCGGACAGCCCGGTCTCCCAAATGTCAAATTCTCTGCACCCTCGGCATTCATGGGAAGACACCGAAGGGGGCATGGCCACCGCAGCAAAAGGTATAAAACCTGGGCCTCCAGGCCCTCTTCCCAATAACTACAACTCCCATTCAACAAACATGTCTCTCCTCTCGTCTCTCGCCGTCGCAGCATTAGTGGCCTTGGCTCAAGCCCAGTCACTGAATGTCGTCAACAAGTGCTCCGAATCAGTCTTCCTGTACACTCAGACCAGCTTTGGTTCTATCCAGAACAATGTGAACGTTGCTGCTGGTGCCAGTGCCAACCTGGGCATCAGTTCCAACTGGGATGGTGCCGTTAACGTCGGTAAGCCGTTGCTTTTTTCGGCCGACATCCGGAGCCCTGCTCACGTTCGTAGGCACGGGATGTGACAGCTCGGGTTCCTGCACGACTGGTGGTCCCACCTGGAATGGCGTAACACCCTTCAGCAGGGCTGAATTCAACTTTGTACGTCTCTAGCTCAAGCAGTTATCTGAACGCTCAACCCTTCTTCCCATTCTAGTACGCCATTCCTGGCTCAGTGACCTACGACATCTCGCTCATCTATGGTTACAACGTTGGAATGGAAATCTCCTCAGCTGATCTCAGCTGCGACGCCTTCGCTTGTACCATTTCTTCTGGCTGCGTCAGCACGCTTTACTTCATAACAATTCTTCCGCGCGCTAACATAGATTTAGCCTGTCCCCGGTCCGGACAATTCGTGCTACTCCCCGTGCTGCTCTTCCGTCTCCGCCTGTAGCGGTGGTGCTCTCCCTACAAGCGGGGGAGGCTGCGTAAACAGCGCCGGCCCTGGTCCCAACAGCCCTTTCTACTACAACACCTGCTACAACGCATACGCCTTCCCCGACAACGACGGCGCCAGTAAGTCATGCTGTCCCCGTCTATACATAACATGGGTATTGATGCATGTTTTCCTTTCTCACCGCAGACGGATACACCCCAGCTGATCTTGTTGACTACACTTGCGGCAACACTGACATCACGCTGACGCTCTGCCCTGGTATCACCTCGAGCTACCACTAAGCGTTGCGCATTTGCGCAGAGACGCCTCCGTGGGCTGCATTGTCCTCCTAGATCATGGTCATACTTAGAGGATGGCGGCCGTTCGATGTGGTTGTCTCGAGTTTGAATCGTAGAGAGGCGGTTTGCCTCCTTTTCTTTATCGTGACCCCTATAGAGTTGAAATGCATTTCGTGTGTTTCGTTGTGGCGTGTTTCGTTGTGGCTGCCCGACACCGGAAACCTATTCTCACAAAACTGCCAGAGGTATGGTAGTGGGATTTCCTGCTTGTTCTGGAAGCGGTTCGGGAAACATGCACGAGGATCTGATTACCCAACAACGAACTGCAGATCACATCAAGTCGAGTCTCCACGAGACAAGTAGGGGAAAGATCTGCACAGCGGTAGCGACCCGGCAATCGCAAACCATTTCTGATCATGATATGCAGCAGACCCGCAGGGACGCAAGGATGTCGATGCTAATGCTTATTACCAGTGCTGTGATGGCAGTTCAGGATACAACATGGCCTAGAGGAGAATTAAACGATGTTCTCTGTCAAAGAAGTATTTCCGGTCCGGGTCAACCTCCAGAAGAAAGCCGGTGCAGTGGACGTCGTTGACTACCCGGCGGTCGACTGATGACCACTAGCCCGCATGATATCGAAGATATGGTACCAGAACGTACGCTCGAGAATATGGGCTACCAAGATGGTCAATCCCACTACCTTTCAAGAAGGGCTGTTTAGGTGCGGTATCCGTGATTATCATCGATCTGCCTCCCTGTCCGGCACTGCGAAAAGGATGACAACGTCGAACCTGGATGAATAGGGATGACGTTCTGAATGACTTGGAATATGGAAAATGCTAAACGACCGTGCCCCAGCGTTTCGATCCGCACACGTGGCAAGCATATCCAAAGGTCTAGACTTTGATGCAGCCGTATCCTTGGAGCATGGTACGAACGACACCCCACGGAAGCAAGAGGCAAGCAAAATGCCTCGACGTCATGGTACTTCTCGGAGCGGGTAATCAGCTCAAAAGCTCGATGACATCTGAGATCGCCAACGCTGACAGATAATCTCGAGTAAATTATCCAGCATACATACGTGACATATTCACGGCACAGCTAAACAGTTTCCCAGAAGTACGACGCACATCACCATCTGGGGGAGCCTTAGATTACGACCAACGAAGCTGTAGGACAAGTAGCCCAGATACAGAATTATGCCAGAGGAACATCGGTGATCCATTTCGTAAACATGTCCTGCGGAGATAAACATAAGTTAGCAAGAACATTCTCGGGAGGATGACCATGCAGATAACTTACCAAAGCAGCTTCCGGCTGGTCGAAAGGTACCATGTGGCTGAAGGATAAGAAGTTATCAGTATGTGTTCCACCGATCAAACTGAACGTCTGACCCAGCTTCGTGAATGGTAACGAAGGTTACATTGCCCGCACTAAATCCACCACCATTTGCACTGCGTACGGTACCTGCAACTTTGCCAGATTCCGACGTTATCCATTGCTCCGTTGGCGCGACCGTGAACTCGTCGAGGAAATCACTCTCAAGAACCTCGAGCCAACGCTCATTACCCTATGAGGGTGTCAAAAAGGATTCATTCCCTTCGTCGAGGACTTACGATGTAGTTGCACATCATATCTGCCAACGTCAAACGTCAGTCACCAGTGGACCATATACTACCTACATGTCGGACAAATAGACTTAACCCACTCACCAGCATTTCCAGCATAAACCAACAGTCTTACTCCGTCGTTGATCAATGGTGGCAACAAAGCGGGAGTGTTGTGCATCGAATCTCCCTGAAGGGTAAATGCCTGGTTAACAGCCATGTTGCAAGATTCGAAATTCCGCTGGGGGTTCACGCCTAGCGCAGCTTTGACGTCGGCTTGGTTCAGGTAGGATTCAACCCAGCTCATCTCTTGATAGCAGAGAGGCCCATCCTTCGACCGGTCACAAGGGCGGCGTGCGTCGTAAGGATTTAAGCCAGATTCTGAGGAAGGAAAGAGAAATAATTTAGACGATGAACATCAGATACGAGGTTGAACGCACGTTGTATAGGACCATACAGCTGGGTATTGCAGTACAAAGCTGCAGGGACGCAGGCGAAACGAGAGCCGTAATCATAGCAAGCTTTCGTGAGCGTCTGACATGTGGGTACCTTTGTCCTGAGCGCCTGGCACTGGGCTCCCTTGGGGTCATCATAGATTGGGTAAGGTCCCTCGCAGAGGTAGTCAGGTATGGATGCCATCTGGATATAATTGTCTGTCATCCCGTTACCAAGCATCACAGATGCAAGGTTGATTCTAAGGAGCGCGTTGTTGGCACTGGCAGACGACATCAAAGGGGCCTTCTTATTCTCGTTGTAAATCACGCTCGCGATGTTGGGCGCGTATGTGCCACCGTAACTCTCGGCCGCGAGATGGAACGGCAGGGAGGCGTACTCCGGAAACCGGTTGAGGAAGAGCTGCAGGAACGCATAGACGTCCTTGCCCGCGACCGGGCTAGTGTCCACTTTACTCCCATCCTCAACGTAGGAATATCCTACATCGACTGGCTGGTCCAGGAAGATGATATTGGCATTCGTGTTCCAGCTGTGGGGGTTCAAAGTCGTGCTGGTACCGTTGTCAGCGACGCGGCAGGGCCCAAGCTCAAACAGAAGACCCGTAGATGAGCTGCAGCCAGGACCACCATTAAGCCACATGACGAGAGGCGCATCCTCTGGCGAGTTTCGTGCTTCAAAGAACCTACGAGACCGTGTCAGACAGACTGCGGGACGTGGGACAGGATGAAACAGACCAAAAGAAGAGGTGTTTGTCGTCGGTAACGTCAAGGTATCCAGAGTACTGCTTGACGGACGGATCGCAAAGCGTAGGCTCGGTAATCCTTAGCTGATGGTCGGAAAAGTGAAGGTGTTGGATGAGCTCGTCTGTGTGGTAGGTCCCGTCAGCCTAGTTGTCACGTTATACCGCTCAGAGACTCACACATGAGACCGTGCTCCTGCACAAATGACTTCCCATCAGCCCATTTGTAAACTTTCGCACCAGCCTTGTTCAACACGGATGGGAGTGTTTCGCGCAGCCCACTGGCCGCGTCGCGGATTGGAGACCAGGCATCACCAAGAACGACCTGAGCATCAGGAATATAAGACGCAAGGACAGTGGAGAGGAAGACGAGAGGCAACAAATTGAATACTCTCATCGTCGTGGTGGTGGTATTCGGACAAGCTGTGTGCTCTCATAACTTGTCAGCTTCACCCCGGAACTTGTCCTTTTTTGTAATAATAGCCCCTGAAATTCACCATCTATTCGTATCTACCCGTACGTGTTATCATTTATTCATTTGCTTTCTGCCCCATGAACAGCGTTGTTCAGCAACGCCAATGCGATGCTCGCAGATCCCCATGAAGACTGGAACCCCATTCCAGCATGACTGCATGCAGGCTTGTGGTCAGCACCCACCGATTTTACAGCTGTAAAAGAATTGGGATCGGATTCTTACCCATAATTATAAACGACTGGAATATTCTCCCCTCCTGTTTCGAGCAAACCAGCCTCAAGCCTAATTCCTCCCTTTCTCCCTGGGCGCAGTCCGCAACCCTCGTCGACGATGAGTGCTTCAAGGTCATCAATCGTCGGTTCACGGCTTGCGCGGATGGAAGGAGGTGGGAGCTCAGGGCAGAGCGCGAGTGCACGGATAAGTATGTCGGATCGATCCGCATCACGCGGTACTGGGTACCTGGCGTCAAGATAGTCGGTGAGGGAGGCATAGGTGTGGGAGGAAAACACTTGCCAATCATCGGGCACTCTGATCCCACCAATAATCACCTTTTGGTCGTCAGTTATCTCCTCGTTCTAGAAACGAAGAAAGATAAATACGCACATCTCCTGTACATCGTGGCATCATGTAAATGTACGATCCATCCTGTCCGGAGAGTGTCCTCCCGTACTTGATCCATGGTGCACGCAGAAGGGCGGTTTGTCCACGAACAGGATAAACATCCTTATCCTCGATACCTCCGAGAAACCTGGCGCCAACCCCAGGGCATGCAACGATTGCCGCTGGATTCCTCGTGCTGTCCAACACCTACGGAGATATCGTTTCAGCGTCTGAGTATACTCAAAACAATCACGAGATAGATGGTTAATTTGAATTACCTGGGAAATATGCTGTAGACTCATCCGCTTCGTAGAACCCCCTCTAGCGAGAAAGCGGGCGAAGAGCCAGTTCATATACGCGGGTGTATTAAGGGTGAACGTGGTGAATGTATACCCAGCTGTGGAACTTGGGACAAGTTCATGTTCTGACACTGTACGGAGCTGCGTGACTCGGTGACAGGGGTGCTTAGCGAAAAACAACGGAGAACTCACATCTGGCATGTAATCCAGCCACGGAGAAGGATCGATGCCATCCGCTCGGAATTCGGTGTGTGTGTGTCTGAAGAACAGGCCTGCTACTGCGTCTCTTCCACCAGGCTCCGAGTCTTTCCACATGACTTCGAATGTTTCCTTGTCCATGGCTGCATGATCATAGAGAAGATTGCAATAGTAAAAAGAATTAGCGACAGAATCAATTCGTAACGGACCTTTTTGTCTTGCATCTTCGAAAGCGTGGCTGACATGGTGTGCACCCTGTAGATCAAAGTCGATCGACAGGACATATCGCCCAAGACCAAGTGAAAACGCTCACAGCCCAATGACTTGTATACCGGATCGTCCGGGGGTCGGTGGGAAACGTTTCGGCAACGATAGTTACGTTGTACTTGCTTGTCTCTTGAATGCGGATGGCGGTGGACAGACCGACCACGCCTGTTCGAAACATAGAGGTGAGCAGCGACCAAAGCAAGATCAGGTACTCCAGAAAATGCGGTCCTACGTGCGTGCGCACGACTCGACTACCAAGTGTCACGATGAGCGTACCTGCGCCGATAACGATTACATCCTTCCGGTCGTTTGACATCGTTCTGGAAGGCTTGTCCCAGTTCAATCAAGCTGATACCAGAGCCTCAGTCGGCGCTTCGAGTGCTATGACTGGTTCCACCCGAGACGTAGTCTGGTGACCAGCCCGTTATGAGGGTTTGTTTGGTCACGGGGTTGGCAAACCGTCGATAGACGGTCCGAGTCTGGTAAACTTCGTAGTGACACAAAGGGAGATGAGTGGCTTCACACGGACAGGTCTGGTCGCCAGACTTGTAAGTGTCGGAGAAATGTTTACTCGACGCACGGACAGTACTAGTCAACTGAGATTCCACTGGTAAGCTGCTGATCGACACCGTAAAGACGAAATGTTCCTGATCTACGCCGTATGAATCCCTTGAGTTCCGTGCATCCTACGATCCACTTGCCATCCTTCCAAATGCCAAGTTATCCACTCGTGCTATGGGATCAAATTTCTATACTTGACCGCAACGTGCCGTGACTCTCAGCGCTAATCATGAATTCTACAGCACGTAGGGCCATTCAACCTGAAGGCCGATCAAATACCTAGTCATCTTTCCATGGACTCGCAGAAGACATTGATCGACATTGCGCTGGTCGCTCAGCAAGTCGTCGGTACGCTCGCACGGCATACTGGTCGTAAAACTGCCGAAACCCTTCAGTTGGAGAAAATAGTCGTGGGTGCCCGCGCTCTCCTGGAAGCGCTGCTCAACTTGGCGTCGCTTCTGAACGATGGTCGTATCGACGATCGACTTGTGGATTGGTTGATCGGCAATGAGCCTCGAGTGTGTCTGCAGACGTTGAAACACATGGACGCAATACTGAACTCAAAGCATACCCAGCGAGGAGGGATTTTATCGAGCTTCACGTACTCCCAAGACATGAGTAATGAGGCGATCAGGCTCTTTCAGATACACGAAGGCTACTTCCATTATTTATTAATGCCAATGGATGTTTGGTGAGCGTCTTGACAACTTCGCCATGAACCTGTCCCTCATCACCCCACTCAGGAATCGCGACACTGACAACTCACGACCACATATACCAGCTCAGCACAACCCGTTCCGCGTGGAAAGGGAAATTGACAGCCGAGACGTCCCACAAATCATGCGGCTAGATGCATCCTCCGTGCCACAAGAAGGGGAGGTGGAGAAGCAGGGCGTTGACGGTACGTCACCTAGGTGCTTAGCAACATTGATTGTTCTTATGAGAACGTGTCGAGCAGCAGAGAAACTCATGAACATTCTGAAATGGCTGAACGCATGGAATTGCGAGGACATACATAAACGAACCACCCATCTACGTCAGTCTGACACGTGTGTCTGGTTACCTAAAACAAATGAATTCGAGACATGGAGGAGCACTGGGAAGTCATTTTTGTGGTTACATGGAAAAGGTAGAGTGCTTGCAGTATTCCGGATATCTGTCGCTTACTTGAGTACCCTCAGCCGGAGCTGGGAAGTCTGTACTAGCGTGCGTGACTTTCTGATGCTTCTTGCTTATGTTGACCCTAGTCATAGCGCTTCTGTGATCGAGAAGCTCAAGGAAACGCTCGAGGATGGCGAGATCTTGGCTTTCTTCTACTGCGATTTTCGTAACGAACGGTCCACTAGTGCCGCGGAGATGCTGCGCTCCCTACTCTCACAGTTGCTGAGGCAGTTCAAGTGGAACATCGTCGATCATGGAGACCTGATTGACGAGCTAGTCAGGCGCAACAATGAAGGCTCCTCGACCGCTAACGATATCATGTTGCTTGCCAACTACGTATCTCGGGTGGTGGCCCAGTTCGACCCGCGACCCTGTGTTGTAATTGATGCGCTGGATGAATGTAACGACATCGAAGAGCTTCTGGATGCTTTGATAGAATTGTCAAGGAGTAATCTTCGATTGCTCGTGATCAGCCGACCTCTGCAGGTTATTAGAGATAGTCTTTCGGCGCTCCCTTCGATCTCCATGGACGCAATGAAATACGAGGTGACAACAGATATCAGATTACATATCAAGAGAGTCCTAGACTCTCACCGACGGCTGAGGATCATGGACAGCAACTTGAAGAAAGAGATTTACTCTACCTTATCTCAGAAAGCCGATGGAATGTGAGCACCATCGTGCTGCGAATCCAGTGTGCGGAGTCCTAATGGCTATTTTCTAGGTTTAGATGGGTGCAATGTCAACTAGACATTCTTAAGCGATGCATGACCCCAGCGCGGATCCGGGAGGCATTGGACAACCTCCCGAGCGACCTCGATGCGACGTACTCGAGGATCCTTCTCGGGATTGACAGGGTCGAGGAAGAAGAGATTGTTCTGAGAGCTTTGGAATGGCTTGTAGCTGCATTGCGACCCTTGCAATTGTCTCAGCTCATGGAAGGCCTCTCAATTGACCTCGAGCACCGAGTTCTAGATCATAAGTGTGGGCCCGTCCATGGGCCCGCATTGCTAGATGCACTGGGCAGCTTGGTGATATATGATGAGTGGACAGATGTTATCATCCTATCCCACTTCAGTGTCAAGGTATGCTTGGAATTTTTGTTGTTTATAGTCTCACCGAGTTGTTGGCTGGGTAGGAATATTTGACAGGGGAGCCCACTCGCACGAAGTTTCCGAGATATCATGTCAACCAGCAAGCTGCTCACACGCAATTGGCCTTGCGTTGTATGTGCTACATTGTTGCCTACCTCAAGATTGATCGGCAATCCGTTGGCCACGATGCATCGTCTCTCGAAGCCAGGATCTACGGTGACGAGTATGATATGGCTGTTGCTCGAACGAGAGAACGTCCCAGAAATTCGTTCCAATCATCGCTGTCTCATCCGCTTCTTGGATATGTGTTACGGTCTGGCTTTGACCACATTTCCCATGTCAGTCCGAAAAATCAAGCAGTCTTGCAAGCCATCGTAGATTTCCAATTAGAGATGTGGGGGAACTCTGTCGAGTGGGAACGACTGGGCGAAAATCACCATTTCCCAAAGCCCATTCTCAAACACGACCTGTTGCTGTATATTCTAATCGTTTTCGCGCCAGAGCCAATGCTGCGTTTGCATCTCGGCCATACGAAGCCAAAGCTGAAGGACGGGACAAACCCACTCATATATGCTGCATATTTTGGCAAAGTCAAACACTGCAAGACCTTGTTATCAAGGGGTGTCAGCCTTAATCATCGTGGCTGGGACATGTATTCAGGTTCTTCCCGTCAAGTCCTCCCACTCGAAGTTGCACTCCAACGTTCGAGCATTGCTGTCGTCGACCTGTTTCTGAAAGCAGAAAGCCCTGTTCCCCAGGAATTATTTATGACAGCACTGCAAGACGGAATATGTCCATTTCCCAGTTGGAATGTGGTGAGACTACTCCAAACCGATGAATTCGTCGAATGGGCGGTCAACGTTCAGGATGAAGAATTGCTTCTACGTGGACTAGACCCTACTCGATACAATCACATTGTCAATGGATGCCGACTCTCAGAAAGAGATCTGGACGGGATTCAACGGAGACTAGTCCAACTCGACTACGACCCACGTATTAGATTCAACGAAGAATCCCTCTATCTCGCCGCGTCTGAGGGGCATATCTCCACTGTCAAAGATATGCTTTCGTCTGGCATACCATTACCCTACGACATTGTCCTCAGAGCGTCGAGCGGCGACTTTCACCCCAAGTCGGCAATGATACGGTTCTTGCTGAACGAGGGGGGTGATGTACACATCACTTCGCCTTATGGGGATACTCCGCTCCATATGATCTTGAACTCTCATGCTCTGCGATCAACATCCTTCGAAGCTGATTATCTAGAAAGTATTCGACTCCTTGTCGGGGCAGGATGCAATCCATCTTCGTATAACTTGGCTGAAGAAACACCCTTTCACCTTGCGACCAGGCTTGGATACATCTCGATTCTCGAGTACTTGCTCTCGTTGCGTATACGGTTGCCATCTAATATCCTGCTGGAGACCTCGACCTTGGAGTCACTGAGTGTGACATCCACGATCTGTTTCCTAAGGAGCAGAGGCGCCAGTGTGCACGCTGTTGCAGCCGATGGGAACACACCTCTCCACACCCTCCATTTCGGTTTCGGGCTGGACGAATGTCTAGAGTATGCCAAGATCCTCATAGATGCTGGGTGTGATCCTTGTTTGCCAAATGCCCTCGGCGGGACCGCTCTAGACGTTGCAGCAAAACGTGCCTCTCTCGAGGTCGTGCAGTACCTCCTTTCACTTGGCACTCCGTTATCTTCTAATCTCCTCCGGTCCGCATGCGGCAGCGAATTCACGGAAAGATCCTCGATCATCAAGTTCCTCATCGGGAAAGGTGTGGACATTCATTCAACGTGTGAAAACGGTGATAATCTACTGCATCTCTCCATGAGGTTTGGTTCAGAAACAGAATGTTTGAGAAGAGTCGAAATCCTCGTCAATGCTGGATGCAACGTGCGCGCCCGCAATTTGGCCGGTGAAACTCCATTCCACGTTGCAGCGAGGTTCGGGCACATATCGGTCTTGGAGTACCTATTCTCGAATGGTCTATCGGGCCCCTTGAATGAGATATTCGTCGCTACTCTACTCGAAGGGTTTTTATTGGACTCATATCGTTCGAAACCAACATACCAAGCAACGATTCATTTCCTCCTCGATGAAGGAGTTGGGGTGCAAATCGTTGGCAAGGATGGCAAGGGATTGCTGCATCCCGCAGCAGCGATGCGTGGGGAAAAGGATGGTTTAGAAGTGGTCAAGCTCCTCGTTCATTCTGGTTGCCACTGTGAAAAGTAAAAACACTAGTATAGAATGTCCTGGACACTAATGTGTAGAGGATCAATGACCGCGTCACTGATGTCAGGGACGCGTCTTTTTAGCGTCGGTCACTAGTCACTAATTTTTATTT